>OX392451.1:34165600-34223958 GCA_947623535.1 Coelioxys conoideus
GCTGGCAAGGAGATTGCATTTCTTCTCTTTCACGTTTTCAAAAACTTCCGTTTTTTTATCAGACATTTGTTTTACTCTCATTGAATAACAAAATTATATTACTTTATTATGTATTCGCCATTATTATGTATGCCCTTCTCCAATCTTACTGGCAGTTCTTATTCTTTCACGAATTAGTAGGTCGAGTCCTAAGTAACTTCCGTTTTTTATCAGACATTTATTTTACTTTCATTGAATAACAAGATTATATTACTTTATTATGTATTCGCTATTATGTATGACCTTATTCCATCCTACTGGCAATTTATCAATTCCTTCCTTGTAAAATGTGGTTGGTTTGGACTGGAAGAAATTTTCGACTTACTCTTAAGAATTAAATGGTTTTCCATTCAAAAAGTTTGGTAAGGAACAGAAAAGGTGGTAGCGTGCCTCCACAGACTCCAATAATTATTTCATTCTATTTAACACTAAAACTACCAAATGGGGTCAAATGACCCATCTACAAATTTCCTACTTCAAATGACAAAATCTAATGGTAAAATAAAATGATAAAATTTAATATTGGTAAAAATAGCTTCATCAGTAGGAATGTTAATACAGAAAGTCATTTTATTTAACTCAAATTAAATATTCGAGAAAAAATTAAGTCTGTTGTTGCATAATTTTTGACCATGTTATTAATCTTTTCACTTGGAAATTGAATAATTGATCTGTATTTCTTCTTGAAATTGTTTTTAATTTTTTTTTTCAATATAATATTGTACGCGAGATCGCACTCTCACCAGAGGAATATAGGAGAATTTTGTTCCAAAGGAATTTCCTTCACTCTCGCACATTAACTCTGTAACAAGGTACCGAATTGTGGTTTCAACACGATGGTGTTTCTCCACATTATCACCGTGCAGTTCGAACCACGTTAAATGAAAAGTTTCCTAATTGCTAGATTGAATGAAATGGATTAAACTTCCGTCCCCGATATCAAATTGCCGGACTGGCAATTAGATAATTTCCTATAACCATCTTCCAAAAACAAGGTTTTCAGTGAAAAATTTGTCAGCAGCGTGATTTGCCCCAATTCACGAATTTTAAAAATTAAAATTTCGTTAATCTGAAATGAACAATGTTAAAAATACATAATTCTTTTCAGCTTATTGGTTGAAGAGAAGTTATAAATAAACATTAACTATTTAATCCATTATTTAGTACAGTTAAAATTTAAAATCAATCAAAGAACAATTGAACGAATCAATAGCTCGGATCGATATGCTTTTGTTCGCGTGCAGACGAACAAATGTATATAAATTGTTTGTAAATATCCTTTTAGAAATGTTTTCAAAAAGCACCTGCATGTTTCCCATTTTCTATTGAATGCTGAAAACACGCGTTTGGAAAATTTGCAATAAAAGAGCCCGCGAACAATACACAATGTGTGGAGTACAGAAATCGTTTGTATACGATCGGGAATTATTTCGAACTATTGGCAGAAATGTATGGTGCTTCACGAAATTATATATTCATCTCCGATTTTCAAGTTTCAATATTTTCAACTGATCTCGAAACATTTTCGTGTTTCTTTACAGCAGCTGGAGAACGTGCAGCTGGAAGGGCAATTATTGCGTCCACATCGAAATAATTACTTTCTGTGTTATCTAATAACATTTTTGGTATTATTTAAGAATTCGATTATCGAATGTAAGCTATTCATAGAAGCAGTATATCTTTATTCAATTTTGTCGTGACATACTTTTTCGGTGCCCTTTAGATACACGTTCTTTATTTAACTAGGTTCGATATCAAACGAATGACAAAATGGTAGATCACTGAATCTCTTCTTCGAAGTTTCACATTTTATTACTGTTAATCTCACTGTTAATCTTGATAGTAAAAAGCAAACGAAGTAATATTAAATTAATCTAAAGGGATACACGTTCTTTATTTAACTAGGTTCGATATCAAACGAATGACAAAATGGTAGATCACTGAATCTCTTCTTCGAAGTTTCACATTTTATTACTGTTAATCTCACTGTTAATCTTGATAGTAAAAAGCAAACGAAGTAATACTAAATTAATCTAAAGGGATACATGTTCTTTATTTAAAAAGGTTCAATGTCAAATGTATGGCAAAATGGTAGTTCATTGAATCTCTTATTCGATGTTTGATATTTTATGACACGTAGATATAATAATAACGACCTTACATTAAAACAGTGATAACATTTTGAGTTACTAATCTGGTTCATCAATAATAAAAGCAACATTCACCGTTAGAATATTTGCTTCTGTCACTAGATGGCTTCCTAGCTTAACTTGCTCTCGCATCCACTAGGATCTAACTTTCTATCCTACTTTTTCACTTAAGGCTTCCAGCGTCTAAGGCAGGTTATGGAAACAAAAATGTCCATTGTGTGGTTTCCGTGTAGGGCTTGTTTGGGAATTTGAGTCTGCTCTACTAGCAGCTCCCTGATAACTGTACAATCTACAGATAATGTAGTTGTATAGTTTAGATCTACAATGTAGATCACAGGAAAATAAACATTGCATCTATGTTAAAACACGATACATATTGTGTTGTGTGTCAAGAAAAGATAATGGCTTTCACGCATTACAATCTACTTCAAATTTTATTGAAGGAAATTGAAATTTTACTTTATTTTACTTTAAAGAAAACGCAATCTCTTGTTGAAGTAAAAGTAATTTTGTTTTTCATGTAAATAAAATTAGTCTCATTCTTCGCTAATCTCTTTATACCTTGAAATAAGGCAATTATATAAAATTGTAATTAACAATAAAACAGGCTATTACTCATTGATTAAGCGAATTATGTAATTATTTATAGTTACTAGAATATAATAATTTTGTCATTTTCTTAATATCAAAAAACAAAATAGTTTCTTCCCAGATTCAACGTTTCATACCTTTCCTGATTACGATATTTTGTTACATATTTTAAAAATGTTGCAAGCTTAAATTAATCTTTTAGTAGAAAAATAAAACAGTATTTCCTTTTTAATAGAAAATATTAGCATGTTATTTTTCATTGCTGCTGCTTGTCACAGGAGAAAAATAGATTTTCCAAATATAATCGTGCAACTCAAGGTTGATTATTAAAATTTGTATTTATACCATAGGTTTCCGGCGTTGCATACGAATATATTTCTCCTCTCGCAGTATCGCAAAGAAAAACTGCACGCGATGCAGCTGTTGCAACCTGTTTTATCTGTAAATCTCGCAAACGAGTAAACCTTGTTACGCGTCGCGAGGGAGAAATGAAGAATTCTGAAAACAGGTTGATATCTGATGTTAAAACGTCAGCCCTAACTTTTACACTGATGTTACGCGTGCGTTGATAAACCGTAAAATACAGCTTATCTCCGATTCTCTTGTCAACGACGCAAACTTGGCGAGTTTGAACAGCCTGTGAAAACGATCTTCATGACAACCTATAGATCGTGTCTTTAATGGTATATGTGACAGCATCTACGAGAACACTTACACTCCTAATTATACAAGGAGACAAGGAATCCGGGCTTAAAAGCTTTATATATAGAACGACTTGACATATCGTAGGAACGTTCGGTAGCAACCACGTTTACAAACACTAGTCGAATAGAAACCGAAGATAATCGTTCAGTGTTTCGGTTACAAGACAATCACACGAATTGAGGGTATAGTTATTTATGTAAATACATATTTAAGATGTCTAACTTCACTGTGTATAGGGTGTCTCGTTCACGTCGAACGTTTAAATTATTTTCGTTGCTATTAGAAATAGAAGGAATAATTGATGGGAGCTTATATAGTTTCAGAGCGTTCGTTTCGTTTCTAAAATTATGTAAGGTTTCGTCAGTTATTTTCTCTTACGGTGAAAATAATTTATATGTTAAAGTCATATAAAATATTTAATATAAAGGGACTTAAATATTGGAATACATGGTTATGGAAATTAGAGCCGTGAAGTTATTATTTCGATACCATGTTTGGGGATTACCTAGATAAAAAATAATCTAGAATGTAATTTGTTCAACGAATAAAGATGAAGCATCTTTCATTGAATTATCTAAAAAATTATTCGGTTAACTGATAAAGATGAAGTATCTTTTGTTCAAAATTCTCTGAATACACAGATGGACATTATTATTCATTTAAATAGTGGGTTAATTATTTTATCTAGTTTAAGTTCAATTTTAATATTCAAATACTCGGGTATTATGTTATAACTTTACAGCTGTATTAACCATTTATTGAAGTTTGTATGAACTGTCCCTGCACAAGACTAGATGTATAACATTTAAGTAAAATAAAAATTGTATTTTCGTCTCACGAATGTCTCGTATTTATTTACTTACGTGCTATGTTTTAGTAATTCTAAGAAGCATTAACCTATAAAATGAAAATCGCAGAAGTTTCTTAACTTCGCCGCATGGGGCCGCCAAAGTGAATTCAAAATTGGTCCATCATTCTATCGAACTGATAATGTACATAATTTTCAAAAATTGTAAACTGAAATATCGTTGTAAATACCCATCAATGTAATTAGTGTCATTATTTGTTATATTATATTAGTGATATAATCTTAATTACATAGTTATAGACAAAACAATTCGCATAAATATTGCACCGATCCGAGCATCTATTTCTGAAACCACACAAATAATTAAAAAATCACGTTGTAAACAGTAAAAACGTAACAAAATAACTAATAAAATTACAGAAGAAAAATTTTACAAATGATATCGTGTATACCGGTATATGCTACAACGCACATTAAAGCACCACCGCCGAAGAAAACGAAGTAAATTTTCAGGCATGTACCCGAAGCCGGTTAATTGTGTACTTGTTGAAATTGGTACAATGCGTTAACTTCTCATGTAGAATTGTAATCGCTGGGGGATACGATATCGCGAGCTTTGCTGGTCGTTCAGAATCAACGTAGGGCAAACACTACGCCTCGGACAGACAAGAGAAAGGGTATAGCTGGATCCAAACTTGGATGAAACTTCCAGGAAAACTGTTCCCGTGGGACGCATGACTCGAGCTAATACAGTCTGAAGATATCACAAACAGAATTTGTGACAGGAGCAATCTAGCAGGGAGACATTGCACTCGTTAATTCGGGCTAAACAAGCACAGTAAATTTCGGAAAGGATATATCTCGACACGACAAACTATGTACTCTTCCAACACCGGACTTGTATAAAATTTGTAGATTTTATCTCGCCCTACCAACTCCGCTCTGGCTGCGGGACGCTTTTCATTCCGGTTGATAGCTCAACGAACTATGTATCCTAGCATGCAATTTTTGCCCAACCGTCGCTGCAGGAATCTCTTTGTCGACCAGTTTTGTATCTGATCACTTTTTGGCCAGACTAAATTCATGAAATGGAACGACCAGGCGATTCAAAAGAGAGAAATCACACTTCTGGATTCATTTCGACCAAAGCAAGCAGCCGGTGAATGTAACGGTTCTGCGAACTTTGGAATTAAATGGTAATGAATTCATTTAAATGATTGTTAGGTTGATTGTCGCCTGTCAAAGTTAAAAATTTGTTCGAAGTTCTTAAATTTTTCAATTATGCAAATTTCCAAATTTCTTAACTCTCATATTCCCAACATTCCTAATTCCCAATTTTCAAAAAATTCTCGCATTCTCAAATTCTCACATGGTCAAACTCTCACATTCTCAAATTCTCACATACCCAAATTTGCAAATTCTTATATTCCCAAGTTCCTAAATTTCCCAAATTTCCAGATTTCTAAATTTTTTAATTATAAATTCCCAAAGGCCCAAATTGCCAAACTGTCGAATTCCTAGATACGCAAACTCTCAAATTCCCAAATTCTCAGTATCCTCAATTTTCCCAAATTGTTCAAGTTTCCCAAATTGCCAAGTTGCTAAACTTTCCAAATTTCCAGATTCGAGAGTTCTCAAAATCCCAAATCTCTGAAATTTCAAAATTTCCAATAAAGAACCCGGAATCCCTCAATGTAAAAATATCAAAAGTTTGCCAATTTTTCAATCTCCTCAGTTTCGCGCCTCGAAATATCGACACAGGAATCTCGTTAAACGTTATCTATTGAAAAAAGGATTTCCCGTTCGTCCCGGTTGTAAAATTCAGGTACGCAGTTTTATATTTGCGATTAATCTTTATGGAGATACGCTGTTGTGTCTGATAAATTGTACATCGGAGGAAATGCAGATTGTTGAAAAATTCGATGCACGAACACAATCGACTCTAGTTATATGGCACCGAACACGCGGCTGGAGAACTATAAAATTCCTGAAATTGCCAATATAAATGGAGTTCCTTTCATGCAATGCTTGATTGTCAAAGCCGTACATCAACAGTGTGACTCGCAAATTTTTCGTTGCATAAAGTCAAAATAATTCGGGATCGCAACGTGATTTATGGGGTGTCTTCCGAATTACAAACATCCTCAATAAATGAGTTGCATACTCGACTTTTGAAAATCTAATTGAAGTCGTTTCATAATTTCAACCGATCAAAAGTATTCGTAAGAAATTGTATTTTGTACACAAATACTCGTGTTCTGTCATAAATGATCAGGTTTTAACATTTTTAAGTTAATTAAGATTATTACATTTTTGAGGTTATGAATCAATAAGTGCTTAGCTTCAGAAAGATGTTATAACTTAAATTCTTTGAATGTCTGTTCAGTACCACAATAATTAATGTATTATAGTATAAATAATGTACTATTATAATAATATATTATAGCATAAATAAGATAGTATAGATTACAATTATAAATAATGAAGTGTAAAATGACATAGTCGATCCTTGTTGTCAATAACAATTAACCCCATTATTATCAGGATAAAAGATCGTGCTCTTCTACAATACTTGATCCCTATAAATGCTCTCGTAAAAAGATCATTAATCATAATGACGATAATGGTGATACAAAGACATCTATTTAAAAATCCATTAGAAATGTATAATTTCCCGTAAAACTTGGTCGCTGTGTTATAATACTGTGACTGCGGTGTATAAATCACGTATTCATACCCAAAACGTGGATTCAAATAATAGTGTCGTTAGGATATTACAAGAGTCTCGCGGAAGACGATATAATAGTGTGAAATTTTCGAAACGTGATTTATCAAATCCTTTGTACTTGAAATGACAGGAGCTACGGGGGGCTAATCGACCATGACGACCACATGATTCCCTGCGAAACATTACTTAGGTATCAAAAGGGCAGCTTCTCGAATCGATGTTGACAACAATGACATGTACTGTACCCTAACCTTCTGTGAGAGAAATGGCGATTTAGTGGAAGGAACTCGTGTTAGTACTCGAGAGTCGCGCATAAGTCCTGAATTAGATCTGACAATTATTCATAGATTTACGAATTTTAATAATGCATAGATACTTCGGTAATACTTTAATGAATTGTTCAATAATATTTCAAGAAATATGATATATAACAGTAGGTTGAATTTATCCTGGCGCTAATATGAATAAATAAAACAGCGAATGATATATAACTGTGCAATTAAATGAACAAACACGTTTGATCGTTTGCAAAACTGCATATTTTTCTATACTAAATTTATAATTATAACATAAGTGAATATCATTTAACATAATGCCGGTATAATATAATACTTCACTCTGAATTAATTACAAATATTTAATGATACTAAATGTTATTAAAATTTAGTCGTCAAAAAAGGAAATAAACCATACACTGAATCGAAGAAATTGAATATGCCTCTAACAATGTTTAATCAAAAAATATATTATTTTTTCATTTGTTTATTTCTGCAGATAAAAATTATAACATAAGGAGGTCAAACATTTTGTAAACCATGGAAAGTAAAAATAAATGAAGTTTCATTTAACAATCATAAAATACTAATTTAATATATGGAGAACTGTTGTTTATGACAGAAATGATTTTCAGATTTATATTTAGTGCACGAAAGTGTATAATAATAAAAAAAAAAGTAGAGATTTGTTAGATAAAACTATCTTCCAGGCGTTCGGTTCCCACAATGTGTCAGTAATAGCAGAAAAGTTTCGTTGGTCATCCATTTTCCGGGTGTGATGTATTATCACGGCGGAAAGATTGCTTTTCTCGATTGAGGGTATGTTTTCCGCGCGTAACCCAATTATCAGGCTAAACGATGGTTCGTTCACAAAAAACACGCACAAGAACGGGTCCCAGCAACCATACATCATTTCGTAATTCAACGATAACGTGTACCGTCAACGCTTAATTAAATAGCGATGCTTTTCTCGTACATTTGTTTCGCATTCATGGATTACATTTTTGTTAAGGGCGGTAACTGCATATTAAAAAGTGATCGAAATCAAAATTGGATCAGTTCTGTGAACATTTCTCTAATTCTTTGAATTAAACAATTTTATCCGAAGAAAATTTACATACCAATCGTCCTTTCAAAAATTATGTATTATAAAATAAGCATAGTATCTCAAAAAATATCGGAGTACATAAGCACATGAACTAATGAGTATATGTAAGACATGCGCGTATATTAATGATATGTCATAATCATCTCCCAATGGAATTTGTATTATTTTCATTCCAATAAAAAATTTATCAGTTTATTCGTTCAATTTGTGAACATATTAATTAAAAATAAATGATTCCCATATATAACATTAAATTTAAAAATACAACCAGTCATGCTGAGATCATCTTAAACATGTAATATCGTTAATTAGAAACGTGTCGGTTTAAAGCAGGAAATTTGTTAATAACGACGTTATAAACATTTCGTGACTGTTTTTCATATCAGTTGTTTGGCTCTCAGAGAATCGTTTCATCGATTACTGTGTAACGCAACAGTAACTGCTTTAACGATTCCATATTTATAAATGAATTATAAATGAATTACAAATTCATCCGACAATTATACATTATAATCACAGAAAATCGCCGAAATATTCATTAATAACCGCATTGATGGTAAATGTTTATAGCGTGTAATCAAAAGATTTTTTATCGTGCCGGCCACTCGAAATCGGCAAATTTAATATGAAATCACTTAATAAATAACAAGTTATGACTAGCGAAATCGGAATCATTTATTGACTGCAACAGTTCAGCCGTATTACTTTAATTAAGAGAAAGAGACGAACGTTCGTTTGCATTAATAACATCAAAGTGCCGTTTTAAATGTGGAGACGTAGGAGCCGAGTAAATATTTTAACGATGCAGCAGCTTCCAATCAATCGCGTTTTGCAAATCAACCAGTGCCAACCGTGTTTCTCGTGCAAACAGACTCGATAAAATATTCTCGATTGGCCGCGTTGGCTTTTGAAATAAAATTCAACTACGTCGAGAGCTGAAAACTGATCGCCCGGGATTGGTGTGCGCCGAGGGAAGTCAGGAAGAACGATGAGTGGTATTAAAAGTCAATATTTAATCCGGAATAAATCGTAACGCGTGCCATCGACACGAGCGACCAAAGAGGATTAGCCGTGACTAGCTGCGAGCTGTCGCCTGAAAGAAGACTAAGAAAAGACGTGCCCTGCGTTCAATCGCTCCAAAACTTTCATAGAAAGATACAGGATGTGTCAAAATATTGCATCTTCCACAGATATCCACCGAAACATCGCATTTGGAAAATTTAACATCGTCGAACGACGTTTCTTTATTCCGCCGACGGACACTTCGATCTGTTCGCTAAAATCTTTGTCAAGCTCTTGTTATTAACAACAGCACAGTTAATAACAGCACAGTTTGTGGATGTAGGAATCCCAGATTCCTACATTCACAAATTTCAAGATTCACAAATTCCTACATTCGCAAATTTTCAGATTTATAAATTTTTACAATCTCAAATTTCAAAATTTACCAATTCCTACAGTCTCAAATTTCCAGATTTACAAATTTCTAGATTTATAAATTCCTACATTCTCAAATTTCAAGATTCACAAATTCCCAAATTTCCAGATTTATAAATTCCTACATTCTCAAATTTCAAGATTCACAAATTCCCAAATTTCCAGATTTATAAATTCCTGCATTCCCAGATTTCCGCATTCATAAATTCCTACATTCCCAAATTTCCAGGCCAAAAATTTGTTCAAATTCCTAGACGAATTGCTCGATTCTCATACTAGTAGATCCCCAATTTCCAAAATCTCCGAATTCGTAACACATCCTGAAACTTTCGAGTACCGATTTACAGTAGCGGGCAAAAGTTTAAGACTAAATGGAAAAAATAAATAATTGATTTACTGTTCATAAAAACTACAAATAGTGCTCTACTTCCGGTGTTAACTAATTAGACATTTATTTATACACTTATAACAAAAATTTCATTTTGATATTTTGCTCAGTAGGGAAGTTGCAAAAAAAGGAACAAAGTTCGTATAATTTTTCAAATCAAATCGTCGTCTTCAACTTTTGTCCGCTACTGTAATTGTAAGAAAACAAAGAAGAAGATGAGAGGTGTCACGAGCGATGCAAGTGTTTTGGAACATCCTGTAAATTCACGGGTCTTGGCAAAATGCAAAAGCCGTGAGGCAAGTACAATGAAAGTACCATTTGCTGTAGCGCACGCGGTAGTCACCCTTATGAATGGTGCGTGCCTCGAATATAATTTATTACCGGTAGAATTTTGTGGGGCTGCGTGGACCCTCTGGGCGAAACAGCATGTAGTAACAACCCTTAAGTTCTAACAGTCGATCCGAGCAGCGCAACTTCTGGGTTCTGTTCTGGTTGCATGCCGCTTGTGTGAACGCTGTACAAGCCCCTAATGGTTCGTATTTTATCGCATTTCCATTGTCGTTCCACCAGCACAATGTGCTTGATTAAGCTCACCGTTGGCGCTGATCGTAACCGTGTCGAAATTTTGTTCTGAAATATCGACCGTCGATAAAGCGACGGTTTCGCCAAAAGAACACTGATCGATGATATATCGCCTTCGTTTTCGGTGAAACTCTGTATCGGTACTGTTCTCCGCCTCTCGTTTACATGTACGACAATAATTGTATCGTTTTTCGGCCAATTGATCATTTATGCGCCGTTGTACCATTTATGTACGATAACAGCTGGCCGCCATTTCTCATCGATATTAGAGTAACAGTTAATTAGGACTTCGTTACGGGAATGTTCTTTTTTAATGGAGCAAATAAATGTTCGGTTACAATATCTTATGATATTTTCAACAATTTCAACTGTTTCGAATAATTATGTTATATTTTCAAAATTCAGGAATATTGAAATACCAATTTTATTAACTTCAATTTGAAGTAGTTGAACATTTAGAATCTTTATACTTAAAAGCTAAGGTTTTACATATACAAATTTCAAGTCAGAAATTTATAATCCTTATAATTTAAAATCTTCGATTCTTCAAATTCTCAAATAATCGTGCTAAAAAATCATCTTCCTATCAGTGCCAATGTTATCAATCATCAATAATAAACAACAACTAAAGCTATCATTTCAAGTATCTCAAAGTGTGATTTTCAAACAAGCACTTTTCATTACATACATAAAAAATATCCCATTAAATCAACTACCTCATCCAAATTTCTCGATGTAAAGAAATATTACACAGATATAATCATAAATTGATTATATTTGATTATAAATTGATTATATTTTCAATTCATTATATTTGATTATACATTGATTATATTTTCAATTCATTATATTTGATTATACATTGATTATATTTTCAATTCATTATATGTCATTATAAATTGAGTTACGGCGTTCGGAAATCGTTCATGATTTATTAAAATCGACAGTGGACATTTGCAAGAGCATAAATTTATCTCACGTATCTCCTTTTGTATCTTGGATTCTATCATCCCCTTGTAGAATCTTAAATCTCTTTCCGGGAACAGCGCTTTCGCTTCGTGCATATTCTCCAAGCACCGATCTTTCAACGAATTCGTTCGCCTCGATTTTCTCGGCGGGTAGCAGGTGTGTTTCGCTTGGCATTCGTCATTTCGCAAGTCGTGTTTCGAAGTGGAATGTCGAGGTGTCGGTTTCCACCCTCGAAAAGCCGGAAGATTACATCCTCTACGTGCATCTCCTCCTAGTAGGGTTGTTCGCCACCTCTCAACGAGTTTCTTTCGCGAGGCACGAGATCGACCAGAAGGACACCCATAACGACCAAACTTCCCCGAAGCGCGACAATGGAGAAACACGTACGATAACTTCTAAATAAATGATTGCAAAAGTTAGCTATTTTTTTTACAATCCGGTAATAATGATATTACATACCAAGGATTCTTGAATTTTCACGTTTCTATACTTGCAAATTCTCAAATTTTCAAATTTGTACACTTGCAGATTCATCAATTTTTTAATTTCTGTAATTACAGATTCCCAAATTTTGAATAACTTGTAATTGCAATATTTCTCATTTTCAAATTTCTATGTTTGCAGCAATCTACATTTTTCTTTTTTTATGCTTGTAAATTCTGAAATTTTGAAATAATTACACTTGCAGATTCATAAATTTACAAGTTTCTGTAATTGCAGATATCCAAGTTTTTTAACTTCTGTTCTTGTAATAGTCCACATTTTCAAATTTCTATACTTGCAAATTTTACAATGCTTGCAGATTCTCAAATGTTCAAATTTCTACACTTTCAAATTTCCATATCTCGTAATCCTTATTCACTTCAACTACAGAAGTTTCACTTCTATTTATGTATTTCGTGTTTTGCTGTTTTGCTGAAAGTGATCCAATTATGTTTCTTCGTCTTTTTGTGTCCGTATCTTTATCCTTCGCTAAATTCTACGTCTACCCACTCTCCTTGCAAAGCTTCCCCAAAACAACCGCCTTCTCGTACGTGACTGCCATCAGTAAACGTGCCTTCGCGTGAAAACCCTAGGAAACCAGTCCGCACGACGGAGTTTTGAAACCGCACCAAGTTCGCACTCGAAATTTAACAAATACGCGCATGTACACTCGGATGCAACGTACTATCTTTATGTAACGACAACGTTAGAAAATTCGACAACTTTCCAATTCACAATTTTTTAATTCACAAAGATGTGCTTTTGCATGTGCTTAAATTTCCACATATTGAGATTCTTATGTTTTTAAATGTCTGCAAATTTTTCTGCGCCTCCAACTTCCTGTATCCATAAATTCCTATATCTCTAAATAACTAGGCCCACAAATTCTCATGTTTACAAACATGTCGGTCCACAAATCCTGTGTCTCCAATTTCCTACATTCCCAAATTCCTACAATCTCAAATTTCAAGATTTACAAATTCCTACATTCCCAAATTTCTAGGTCCAAAAATTCTTCAAATTCCTAGAGTAATGGCTAGATTCTACTACTAATTGATCCCCAAATTCCAGACTCTACAAATTCGTAACTCATCTTCAAACTTTCGAGTGCTGAAAAATCCTAAAAATTCAACGAGTGGTATACGTCTACGACATTTGTGTCTAAATTATATCTGAATTTGTTTGTCACTTGTTTTTCGATATATTCTCCAAAGTAGCCAGATTTGTTCTTGACTGTACAGCCTGCCGATACGTGGATTTCTTTAAGGTGAGTTTCGAGTGCGATTTCGCCTACGGTTTACGCGTATTACACTGAGGCTTCCCCATTCTTCGAAGTTCGTGTTGAGAATATTAGCATGACGGAAGTGCAACGAACGACTACAGTAAACGGGAAACAGTCGGCGGTAAACTGTATAACGATGCTTTTCTTTAAAGGATAACTTTTTGTGTAACTTTCCGGCTGCAATCAGGGACGGGAACATAGGGGCTATCAAATCTTCGAGGGGTTCCTTGATTGAAAAGCGAAACAAGAGGGGGTGTAACACATTTTTCTAACGGAAGTATTAAAAAAGTTCGTAGATCCTCCAAGATGAAAATTTATTTTGAATATATTAGGATAACGTCCGAGATTATTTAACAAAAAGAAATGATTTGCGGATAAACAATATTAATTAGTAACGATCTGGAGATGAATGAGGCAACACGAATCTTTGCTGTTGCATACTAATAAATTTAGCACTAATGATCACTTCTATTTCATTGATACTTCGTTATATTTTAGTAACATTAGTCTGATTTATTTACATTTCTTTTAAGTCTAATTTATGTACATTTCAATATCTGAAAATTTGAAAAGGGAAATGGTAAACAACATTTAATGTAACTACTTCTTGGTGTAAATTTAAGAATCTATTTAAAATTATAAAATAAATAAGGTAAACAGTCTCCAACTGCAAGTTTTGAACTATTTTTGTTAACATTCTTAAATTTTTTTCTGTAAAGTACAGCATACATATTCAAGAAAATGTTTCTTTTTATTTCTTTTAATAAATGTAGTAATTATAACATTATTTGATACTTCAACAATCATAACTGAATTGTTAGCAACATTCTAGTACATAAAATTAGAAATAACCGTTACATTATGAAATATGGTGATTTCAATGCGTGACAGAGAAGATATTTATTCCATTTTTCCTCTAACATGAATCAAATAAAACAAAATGTATAGACAAGTGAAGCTAATTAAAGAACGATTAGTATATCTTTAATGTACAAATTGCATTAAGCAATGATAAGTGTTGCTACATGTCAATATCTGCAGCAGTGATATTTGTGTATAAACATAGAAGACTATCGTTGATAGATTAATATTTTACTATAAAATTTACAATTCCTACATTCATTCTATATAATATTTATCCCGAGTTCCTTCAAAATTAAGTTATTCAAATTGCATGGCAGGTGTGTACGAAACAGAATCCGTTCTATTGTGCATCGTCCAAGTATACCCGAGATTGAAGGCCACCCGAAACGACAACTGCTGTGACAGACCTTTCGCATTTGTCTTAATTTCACGAGATGGTGGTACGAGACTGATTTCCTCGAATTAAGGGTCCGATGAGTTAGCTCTCAGAGATTACACCCCCTACTTAGAACAATCTTCTTGGCACCACCAAAGTCAGGCATAATGATGGCTTTCCTTTCTAGGGGTGTGACGATTCACGACCCTTCAGACATTTTATCGAAGGAATCCGTCGCCAGAATTAATGATTGTTTTGGATTAGTTTGGTAAGCGCCCCGTGCTTTGTGAAGCTTCAAAAGTAATACCGCGATGATAAGATGCCCATTTAAAGGAACGTTCATTTATTTCTGCTAAGGTGAATGATCCTACCATTGGGCATACAAGGGCACGAATATTTAAAAACAGTTTTAACTTATAAATTTACGAATGTTCTTTTAATTCCTTAAATAACTCAGTTCTCAATCGCAATGAGAACATTGGTGTTTATAACGAACTCGCTTTTCTTCTTAAAACTAGTCGATTAAATAACGTAATCTCAAAAGGGATGCTGATTAGTGATAATTTTGAAAATATTAAAGATTATATTTATTATTGTGTTATAACATTAGTTGCTGAATCGAACAAAGAAATACACAAACTTACGTAAGTTATTTTCACAAAAATAGGCAAAAACTGCAAATCTTGAAGGCTTGTAATTTTTAAACAAATTCGAAATCGGCAAAATGATGACTTAAACCCCGCATAACTTCGCATAGACTATAACATATTTAGATTAAAACAAAATCGCAGATGGTGAGGTCAAAAAGTGATCGATTCGGCGTGGAATGGCAAATATGTTATTTAGAACAAAATCGCCAGATTTCATCTCCTTGTACTAACTTTGATTAAAATCCTGTTACCTTAATCTACATTTTTCCACGGGTAATACCGATAAAAATCAATGGAATATTATTTCCCACGACATTTATCGCGTGTTTTTGTCAACAACTAGCACGTTTTATTTTTCTTTCAAGTAGGTATACACACGGAGGACGATACAACGTGGCAGCGTGCAAAAGTGTCTGGCAATATACGTCAAAAATTTGCGGAATATACGATATATTCAAAATTTATTGCGCGCTTACGATCTCACCGTTAAAATACGGACGATTTATTCGGTTCTCGTCTTACGTTAAACATAAATTTCCACTCTGCCTAGAATTTAGATTGTGCGAATTCTCCGCATAGTCCGACTTACCCCCCTTTTGCTCATGCCTCGATATATTTAACGGTTAAAACAAAATCTTGACACGCTATTTCCCTCGTCTCTTCTTTGTAAACTGCTTCGAGACGATATTGACTGTCCGATATTTCCCAGGTAACTTTCATTCACCGTAACTCTGCGTCTTCGTGATTTACGATTCTTTCATCCTGAAACCGACGCAATCAATGTATAGTGAATCTAGCCACGATTTAAATAAAAGTCTTATGTCCGTACTTAAATCTGGACTTATGTGAGATTTCTAAAGTTCTACAACCTCAGCTTTTATTAAATGTCTGATAACAGTCTACCCTTAGGACAGCCCGACTCTAATTTAATGAAAAAATTAACTTTATAGGATTAAAAGTTGTAGGCAAGTTTTTACTTTGAAAATTTACTCCTGAAGACCCAAAAACTTCCAAAATTTTTCAAGCTTAGGAAAGAGCATGAGCACATTTGTTGTAACTATATTATGTCACAGTATTGATATTCTCAATGGATATTTAACATGGCCCGATTTAATATACACATAATTAAAAATCTGTTTAAAGTTTGGATTATTAAACTAACGCCATGTTTATAGATCTAATGCCATGTTCCTATTATTATTACGTGTTTTTATTCTTTTTTGATAAACATTAGATATACACAGGTTGATTATATGAAAAACTACCCCTTTCCTTACAATTTCTTAAATGTAATTTAATTTTAGGCCATGAAGTACCATGTTTCATCGCATGGTGTACAAAAGTTGTATCAGTGAATAATGACCTTAATTAAACAATGCATAGACATGAAAAAATAATGTATCAATTTGATAGAACAGAAAGAATGATACAATTGTTTAACAGATCTATAAATTTTATATATTTTGGAACATTTTTATTGAGACGGTATATCAAAGGAATTTTATTCAGCTACTATTTGGCTCACAGTGCACACTCTTCTGGAAAAGACATCGTTTTGCTAGGGTTTTATAACATTAAGTATTCCACGTACAGTATGCGGCACGCGTGTCAGTCGTTTGAACACCGCGGGGTAAAAAGTTACAGCGTGGGATTACGTAGGAAAGACCCTAGGGTGCGATGCTATCAGGACCAGATAAACATATATTATTTAGCTCGTGAAACCTTCAGCACCAACAACACGTGGGAAATTCCAGTCCCGATTGACCAGGGAAAGTGAGTTTTATAAGAACAATTTAGAGGAAAACGGAAAACGCCCAGCGAAATTTATTTAGATTCTTTGACTTTTTGTAAGAAAATATTAAATTATTATAAGAAAATTCAACAACTTGGGACATCTCAGCTATTGCATAAAACATTATATTCTTACATTTAAAACATCTTCCATTCATACTACTAAAAATTGCTAATATTTTAGTTTTATGATATTAAATATTTGAAATATTTTTTGTATAAAATATCTCATTGTTATATTTAAGCTATTGTAAATGTACTATGAAAACATTACTAATATTTTATATTTTGTAATATTAAAAATTGTTAATACCGTAACAATTTTCATGATCTAAATTTACATAATATTAACAATTTGTATGTTATACAAATAAATACTTAATTATGAATAAATAATAATTAATAATAAATAAATAATATTAATAATGATTAATAAATAATAATTATATATAAATATCTTGAATCTATAATATAAAAAATTTTAAGTATATCAAATTTATGATACTAAAGACTTGAAGTATGTATGTTTCTCATTCTAAACCATATAATTTATGACGTAATTAAATTTAAGTAACTCTTGTCTGGGATCAACGTAGATACAGTTACAAAGAGAAACAGTGCAATGAAAAAGAAATAATATCCATGAGAGCAGTTCGTTGCTCATGGAAGTCAAATAGAAAGTAAGATAGCAGCAAAACGGAAACTATTCCGCTTTTTTCCGGCTCGATATAGAACCATAGTTAGCCCGTGACCATCGCGTGATAATAGCACAGGAAAATTCGTTTCCAAGACAATACCAGTGACAATATTTCACAGAATTGATAAAGATCCGGAATATAACAGCACGGTCGGAAAACTGGAGCTATTACGCAGCTTTTTGTTGCCACAATGTTTTCCTTTTCTCGTACGATGGAGAATGGTGTCCATCATGGGATCCAACCAAAGCCGATGATCAATATCCGTACTTTCATAATTAGCACCTGTATTTTAGCTCACCCTCAGATATTAATTAGAATCGTGAAAATTCTGCGTTACCGGTAGTCCACGCATATTTGTGCGTGAATACAGCAAAATGTACAGACAGATTATATCTAATTAATTATAATATATTGCAACGCATAATATGTATATCGTAATGTATATAATATGTAATAATATACAGCAATATCTATAACATCAATGTGATATTTGATATAGTGATGTACTGAATATATTACAATACGTGTACATAGTATACGTATAATATATACATATATGTTTATTGTAATATGGTAACACATTATCATATATAGTAATGGAGTAATACATTGTAATGTATAGTAATATATTATAATACATAGTAATACACACAAAAAATAAGAAAGCAATATATTATAATCAGTAGATAACAATAAGTAATTATTACAATATTCAGTAAAAATTATACAATAAATAATAAATTATATAATATATTGTTACATTTCATATTCAGCTTCGTTAAAAAATTTCTGTCATATTAATCAAATCCATCAAACCTTTATTAACACATTGAAAATAATTATGTACAAGAAAAGTTGATCCCATATTTTAAATCGATTATTAAGGACAAAATTTTGTAACTATATTTCATGCACATTTTATATTTTATCTCTGACAATAATTTATTCACAGTTATATTTAGTCGGGTCTACAGAATAAACATTTCTCACGATTCCACCCTTTTAACTTTAATCATTTGTTCCTCACGCTAGTACGTACAAAATATAGATACATAAACGCGTCTACTCTAAAACATACAATAAATGAAAATATTATATTCGATGTAATTTGTTATTTTAATGTTAGAAGTACCTGCATTGTATGCATGCTTACTTCAAAGCGAAAAATAAATAAATAAATATTGCAGCATCACCTAACATATACAACCATTCAATTTTACAAATTTTATAATAAAAAATGCCAAACCCGAAACCAGTAATTTTGACTGGTTGGTAGTTCTAGTGTTAAAATAGAAGCGAACAAGCGGGCGCAAACTGTATCCGAATGTTTGTCCGTGGAGGGAAAATGTAGAAGTAAGATGAATAGCGGGAAATCTTGCCATGATGTTTCTATGCATTAAAACGCACGATGTAAATTGGTAGATAGCGGTGCGTAGCCGGCTTAATGGGTACACATTGCCGTCGTGACAGAGTAATAACGATTCTTTTGCGGGTGTTTTTTCGTGCATGGAAATCGTGGCAACCGATAGCCGGTGTGTTTTCGTCCGATACCGATTTCATCTGGCTGCTGATTCCCAATCTCAATAAAGCCAGTAATAGACCAGTTACAGCCTAACAGGCTCCCATACCCATCAACCAACCGACCGGTTTCCCTCTTGTATCCCTCTGCCACCCTCGATATATTTGGCCGACGCAGCTTAACCCGGGGGATGGTTCTATGCGGTGGACTTGAAGCGCGTTCAGGCGTGAAAACTCGCTTGAAAAATGCGATGCACCGCCGTGAATTTGTAAAACGGCCCCGTGGAAAAGCGAGAAATGCGAAAAACTACAGCGTGCAGCAGCTACCTTTTTATTCGGAAATTATCGACCCTGTCTTGGCGTACGAAGCCGGACGTGAGCGGTTTTGTCTCTACAGATTCAGCCGACTGAAACGCGAATTTCTGCTCGGCGATGGTCCAACGATGCCGCAACTGTCCCCTAACGAATTTCTTTCTCTTCTTCGTGCCGCGATTACCTCGGGGATTCTCTACGATGCAACGGATTGTATGATTTGCCCTGATTTGAATCGCCGTAATCGCGAGTAGCCGAGATGAATTTTAAACTCTGTCTTGGCTCGATCGTATCCGCCGCAGAGGAATTTTAGGATCTGTAGAAATTAACATGCGGGCCATTCCACGCCGAATCGATCGATTTTTGTTATAGTTTATGCGAAATTAGCGAGGGTTTAAGTCATCATTTTGCCGATCTCGAATTTGCTAAGAAAATACAAGCCTTCAAAGTTTGCAGTTTTTACCCATTTTTGAGAAAATAGACTTCGCTTAAGATTTTTTTTCTCAGAAACTACTCGTCCGATTGAGCTCAATTTTTTTTTCCTTTCTTCACAATGGATTGGACTATTATAAAATATTTTTTTTTGATTTTTTCAATTTGTTATGTAGTATGAAAAAATTTAAACAAATTCTTTTCTTACGTACAGATTTATGGACATCGTCCGATATAACACCAACAGTATTCGAAACTATAGTGTATGATTGCTTCTTGATTGCTGCAAGTCATTTATATGTTATTCGGTTAATTTTAAAAATGGTCTAAACCAATTCATACTTCAAAAATTTTTGTACGAGAGTCATACAAAATTTCATGTTCATAATAAATATTCATTAATCGTTACTAATAGGATTGTATTTTAAAATGTTGTATGGTATGAAAATACTTTTTAATCCACTCAAATGTAATCCATTAAATATCTCGAAACAAGAAATGCGTGACTTAAGACCACTTCCATAATGATGGGCACAATTGTACATTATACGACGGGAGTTTTAGTATTAATAACAAACCCTTTACCGATATTTTAAAATAAAAATCTTGGAAGCTTGATCCCTTTTTTATCGTAACTCGCTTCGCTCGCGACAGTTTTTAAAAATACGATTTGTCACGAAATATTTCTCGACGTGGACACTCCACCTGTCGCAATGTACCGTGTGGAACAACTAGCAAATAGGGAGCACAAAACAGTGAGAGCTCCCCATGGGCTAATCCCCATAAACGACCTTCCGCAAAAACATTAATCACGAGCTACTTGTTATCCTGCTTCGCGTTATGACTGTATCCCACACCTGGTTAACAAGAGGCACAGTGATTCGTTGCATTTTTTAACATGGTCATCGTAGCGAAAACAGACATATTTCACAACGTAAGTGCGTTATGGAAAATCAATTTCTTAACGTAACACTTCAACATGCTGTTTCGAGTCATTAATATAATATAACCTTGGTATTCTGGACTGTGCCACCGTTTTTATCGCACAACCCTACCAGATTCGATTTCTTTCTTCTCGTCAAGGAACACGTTAAATTGTTTATGTAAGAAGAAGATTAATAATACTGGATTTCGAATTGAAAAAATTATTGTAGTACGTTTGTGTCGTTTCTTCATTCTACCGATGTATTGGCAAGTTTATGGCACAAACATGAATTTTATTATACGTTTTTAAATCTAATTGTAAACAAGTTTAAAATAAATGTCAATAAATTTTACATTTAAAATAAATGTCATGGACATGAGTTCATAAAACTTAAAACAAATTTAAAGTAAATGTCGATACATTTTAGATTTAAAATATATGCTATGTACAAGGTTTAATAAAATTCGAAACAAATTTGAAGTAAATGCCAATAAATTTTAGATTTAAAATATATGTCATGTACAAGGTTTAATAAACTTCGAAACAAATTTAAAATAAACGCGAATAAATTTTAGATATAAAAGAAATGTCACGTACAACAGTTGATAAAATGATCTGACAGAGTCAAATTCGTAAAATTCTGTGTCTTTTAAATTCGTTAAGTTGAAATATCTGGTACTTCAAACTGATGTGTGATTCAATATAATTCATAGCTCTTATCAACGGTTCAAAACCTATGCAACAATATTTTCTTCGGTTTGTTCGCTTTAAGTTATGTTAATTTCACCCGAGTCAGTTTCTTAAAACATCAGTTCTCATTTCGACATTATCGGGAACTCAATTTTCTCGTCGTGAAACTTTGAAAGTTTGATGATAATGGCTATCCTGGGCCCAGAAACGGGTTCCTGAATATTCAGCCGACAAGATAAGATTAAGATGGAAGAATGATCACTTCTCGTCCCCGCGCAAAAACAAGGTTTTAATCTCTGAGTCTAGGGAGCGTCACGTGCTACGGTTTCTCATTCTTGTAGCCGTTTGGTGTGCCCTTCTTGCGACTTTTTTCTCATAATCACGAAAAGAAAAATCGATCACGGGTTAAATGTACCATCAAATTTGAAGAAACCCTCGCATGCTCAGCTACCGTGTCATAAAACATTGAACTTCGAGATCTTAAAGAGTCTTTTAACAAACGAATAATTTGGGTAAATGCTCTCTGAGGGAGAACAATATTAATAGTATTAAGACAATAGTATAAATAGTAAAGATATTAGTATAAACAATATTAACAGTATTAAGATACTTATGAATTTAATGCAGTATACCTGTATAAATAAAATCATAATCAAATTTATTTAACTATTTCTAGTAAACCAAATGCTCTTGTTTATTTGTCAAACTAAAATTTCTGTTATTGGTATTTTTTAAGAATGTGAATTATACATCCCTTTTTAATTAGCAACCTAATCAGATTCACTAATTTATTTACAATAAATCGCATGCTCCTGTTTAGTTTTCAAACTGAAATCTATGCTGGTTCTACACATCTACAATTGATACATGTACATATGTACGTATACATGTATACATATTTGTATATACATATGTAGTGATATATGTTTATACATATATGTGAAAATATAAAAGAATTTCTGTTAGTAAATACGTCCATTATAAAATACAAGCGTGGACGGGTTAGCAGGTTCATCACGTTTAAAATCACTCGATAAAATCTACTCCTCATCACCGTAAAAATGGTCGCAGCGTAATAAAATCGATCCGATATACGAAGGAAAACCTTGAGGCAATTTAGTTGTCTACATTTTCTGTGAATCTCGCGGGAATGAAGCAAGATTTGAGGGTTCTGAAGTGACCCAATAAATTCCGGTAATCTGATTTCGGCAGCAATAAGATCGGCTTCCCTTTCAAAATCAAATCAAGGAATAATAGGTTTCCGTAAATTCCAATAATGTTTTTTCCTAAAATATTTATGATTATACTGTAGAGAATGGTTGGCAACTCTCCATTGTAATTCCTGGAGGGTATTAGATTTTTTTTAGATAGAATTCAAACCCCAAACTATTTACACAATACCGTCATTAATTTTTGAATACTTATTTGTATAGATACGTACAAAGAATTACTTACATTAAATTATAATTTTGGATTTTTATTAAAACCAAGGTCATGCAAGGTATTCTGCTATCACATCATAGAACATCAATAATATAATTGATCTTTTATAGTCCGTAGAATATTTTAAGCTTAGAAGTGAGATAATTTACATAAAAATTTAAATTCCCTTATAAATTGTTGACTCTTTTTAACTTTGTTTTTCAATAACTCTTCAAATAAGTATTTTCGACAACTTTTATCCGTGAATCTTCCATATTTACATCGGAATAAAAATACACCTGACTATCTTTTTACTTGCAAATTATTGGAACGATGTCCAACTATGACACAGCGGGTAACTTGATATATTGCAGGAATATCAATGTTTGTATGTGTTTTAAGCTTTCTATTGCAACAATTAAAGTTTGTAAAAGAATGTGGAACACCTTTATAGTAGATTCCTACCCTAGTAATCAAGCGAAACACGAGTTACTGTACCGCCCTTGAACGTTACGAACTTTCGTTCGTCCCACCCTAGCTATTTCCTATCGGTCAAAACAATTTCGCAGTTTCTTAATGGACTTAATAAATCTACCGACAGGAATATTGAATCGGAACTACATTCGATCCAAATGGCGTTATATATGAAAAAAGCCGGATCGCATCGATTACAGTTTGAGAAAAGTTTCACGTATAATACCTATCCTACGTCGTACTTTCAAATTTATGGCCCACCTTTTATTAAAGTTTTAACTTCTTTCGTTGCAATATTCTATTCCACTTCTCTGTGAATTTACTTCGAACGTACGTAACAAGTATTTGAACTAGTCACAGAAACAATTTTTATGCTTATAACCTAATATCGGTGTTACGCGACATAAAGATCCTCGTACAGGTATTCGATCATCCTTTTTTTCAAGGTCCCGCTGAATTTCATCGACCCATTTACTTTTTCCGCGTCATTTCTGTCGGGATTTATGATAGTCGATAACACAATGCTATTACGGTTTCGCAGAAATATCACCGGAGAAATGCGTAGGGATTTTTTCTTAATCAGTAATGCAGTTAATAAAGGAAATTGATGATTTACGGTCCAAAGAAGAAAAATAATAGGAGTGACTGTCGATGGGGGTACAACGAAATTAAGTCTCAGGAAACGAGACTTAACCCTCTGCGGCTGAATGGCGGAAGGTGCAAAGTCTCGAAGGGCGACCCTTTTTTTATTGCCACACTTCCAGCCGGCTGGCTTTCATCGGCTCGTGCAGACAAAATGAAAAATGACTTCTTATCGTTCGCGGGGTGGCGTGCAACTTTTCTTCTGAGTGGTTATATAAATTACGGACATCCAATAGAAACTCAAGTAAGGGCACAAGGGTCGCAGAAACCGATATCTTCAAAGAACTCGAATGGAAATAATGTGCTGTACTTTGATACACGAAGAACTTTTTGCACGTAATTAAATCCTTCAGTAATTGTATCAAAAATTTGAGCTGTAACAAGTATCTTCAAAACTACGAGGTGCTGTTACAATATGATTATTTACTGTGTTATAAGTTTTAAATACTGCGTGGGAGTATAAACTCTTTCGGCGATATATTTAAAGTTGTGGCAGTCACAAAATATACTATGTTCATTA
The DNA here is from genome assembly GCA_947623535.1 of Coelioxys conoideus. Classification (NCBI taxonomy): domain Eukaryota; kingdom Metazoa; phylum Arthropoda; class Insecta; order Hymenoptera; family Megachilidae; genus Coelioxys; species Coelioxys conoideus. The sequence goes on from OX392451.1 coordinate 34,190,460, forward strand.
ATCAAAATACTATACGTCAGTGATTACAGTAGCATATTTTTACAGCAATCAAATTCCGTAATGAATGTATAAATTGCATTTATTTATTGTACAGTTATTATATAAATAATGATTGTAATTCATATGTGCCATCGATGTAAAAATTCACCCTATTTGTCCCGCTACATCTTTCCGATGTATTTAAATTTGATTAGCCAAATATTTTGCGGAGGAAATATTTTATCTTAATAAAATAAATTTCCTAATAAAATTTTATTAAGATAAAGTATTTTCGGGATGAATACAGCTCGCCCCTATCACATACGTCTTTATTGATATTTTCTTGTGAAAATGTACAGCTGTAACAATGCATCAGTTACGAGAAAAGGTCAAAGATTCGAAAATTTGTTGGTTCGAATTCAATTTTTTAAATATTGTTATTCCTCGGAAAAAATTAAATCTTGAACAGATGGCAATAGCACAGCGATGATTAGCGCCATCCAGAGACAACTATGTGAATATGTATTTTCGCTTTGGTTCTAGAAATCGACACTAGGCTTCGTTTTTTAACTAGGACTTTCTCGCAAGTGATGTATTTAGGTATCGATTCATATATAAAGCAGATTTAAAAATTAGAGAAGGATGGGAAATGAGGAAGAATTATTTAATGATTTTGTTGTGATTGATTAACCCTTTGCGGGGACGTAATTCTGATCCTATTTTTGATTTTAATCGAGTTGTTTATCTTTCCACATGTTTAATCAATTTTCCATGTTCCAAGAATTCATATATTAGCATTGCGATGATTTTAAAAGTTGTTGGAAACTCAGTAAAGTTATATAAAATACAACTTCGAGCGTATAGAAGTGGGGTTTGCCATCTGTAATTTTATAAACATTTATACAATTTATAAAAGGCATACTGGAAATCGATAAATAGTAAAATGTTAGCAAGCACATGCTTATATTTAAAAGCAGGCTGTTTCATTTTGTAAGAAAACAAACAATGGGTTGTTCTCCGAAGAATGGTCATGCGTCGATTCAGGTCAAATTTTGCAAATAAACTCCTTTTTGTAAAACAAAATATTTGTCAAAGCGGTTTTTAGCGATACGGAAAAAATGTTTTACTATTTCCATGTAATTCCCTATCTTACCGACGGTTTCTGTTCATATGTATACCGCATCAATGGAAATAGTGTCTGAGAAGATTTGGGGTAGTTTGGGGGGTGGGAAAGACAGTGAAAAATATTGCATTTTGTAGAACAAATATTCAATTATAACAAAAGTTAAATTACATTTTGACAAGTTTTCTAAAACCACCTTTCTCGAACGGAAGGTGCACAACAAAGCAACCCATTTTTTAGCAAGTAACTGTGTACTTGCTACCATTCTATTATTTATCATTTTCGGATGTACCTTTTGTGAATTATGCATATTATGAGGCAGTGTGCAGATGTTATTGCGGGTGTTCCCCATGGCTGCCATTTCCCCGGGGAAACTAGATTTGCACTTGAATGTACATTGTTTGTACTACAGATGGCAATGCATTTGCACCACAATCTTTGCTGATAGAGTTTTCATTCTAATCTCCCAATTTAATATGGTTAAGTACAAAACCTGTAGAACTGAAGAGTTCCCACAAATTCTATTAGTTTCCGCGTCCAATTCCAGTTCCAGATAGAAAATTGGAAATGCCCAGTAGAGATTAAGTGTGGGTAATTACAAGACTAAAAAGATGGAAGTAACTTCTTCGAGTGAGTAAACACTGAAAGTAAACATATCATTCATATTTTTGGTCATGATGATAACCGTGAACAGGGTTATATGCTATAAAAATTCTGTTTATGTCTGTTTCACTATGGAGATTTTAAGTATACACGTTGTTTTCTGTAATAAATTATACAAAAATGTTGATACCTGTGAAGGACAACTAAAATATTTTTTAATGATACTTTTTTTCTTTATGATTCATGCTATGACAACATATTTTGTTAGAAAGTTTTATTGATATTTTGTAAATGCTGTATTATTGTTAATACAGAGGTGAAAGTGTATTTTTTAATGACATATTAGTAACAATATTTGTGATAAAATTTTTCTTTCACAAGTTCTATATTATAATTGTCATAAATATTCCATTTTAGGAAATATATACAAAATAATGAACTTGATTGTGTACTAAACATCACTGCTTTTTAAATTGCTTACAGATTTTCAAGAAGTCCTGGAAGAATTGGACGATGTTTTAAAAAATTCTTCATTCCTTGGAATTGATGGAGAATTCACAGGACTTCATTCGGGACCTGATGCTGGTGCCTTTGATACACCTGCTCAGTATTACGCGAAATTGAGAGCAGGCTCTATGGACTTTCTTCTTGTACAGTTTGGCCTTTCTGTTTTTACATTTGATAAAGAAATGAATAAGTATGCTTTTATTCCTTGTTTACATTTTTTTGTTCTTATTGAAACTAAATTTTTTTAACATCAAATTAATTAATGAGTTATGGGAAAATTACTGTTAAGTTACATTAACTGCATTAGTAGGTAATAATATATCGGTAGTTGACACTTATATTCAGTAATAAAAAAACAGTTAATTTTAATAGACAATTTTAATTTTGTTCAAAGTTTCCAAAAAAATTTGATCTAAATTTTAATGATGTTATATTGTCTCTTTTTTTTTAAGGTACAATCAACGATCATATAATTTTTACGTTTTTCCACGACCCTTAAATCGTGCTGCTCCAGATTGTAGATTTATGTGTCAAACATCATGTATATCGTTTCTGGTTAATCAAGGGTTTGATTTTAATAAACTGTTCAAATTGGGTATTCCTTACTTAACTATGACTGAAGAAGAAAAGTTAACAAAACGTTTGGAAGAAAGGCAAAAGCACAGGGATGATACACCAGAATTAGTACCAATTTCAGATGATGATAAACCTCAAATTGAAGATATCTGGTAACATCATTTAGTTTTAACATACTTATGAAAATAAAAAAATTTCTAACTCCAGATCACTTTAGTTCGAGGATAGAAGAATTTATCGCGTCTGAGACTGAAGAATTGACGATAGAAAAATGTAACGCTTACATCAGACGACTCGTACATCAAGAAGTAAGAATAAGATGGCCAAATAAATTAAAAGTTGAAAGTAGATTAGAAAATTTTGGGTGCACTCTTGTAGTACAAAGATTAGGAACCAAAGAAGAAGAGGAAGAGAAAGAAACTAAGAGAAGGGAGAAAGAGAAATTAGAGATTAAACAAGCTGTTGGATTAAGTATGCTTATGAGGAAAATTGCAGACTCTGTAAGTTTCATTACTAATGAAATAACAGTTAATCCCTTATCATTGTGTCTGTAGTATAACAGATACAATAAAGCATTTAGAATTTTAAGTAAGCAAAATATAATACAATAAATATTTTTGTTGCAGGAAAAGTTAATAGTTGGTCATAACATGCTATTAGACCTTTGTCATATAGTCCATCAATTTTTCGGATCTTTACCAGAAAATTATTTGGAATTTAAGGCACTTGTTCATAGCTTGTTTCCTAAGTAATAAGCGTTTACTTTTTTCTTTTTTACAATGTACACGTTGAATAATGAAATAACTATCGTTCTCTTTTGCAGGCTTCTAGACACAAAAATAATTTGTCATTCACAGAAATTCAGGGAGAGCGTACCATCGTCAAATTTAAATATATTACTAGAAACAATTAGTAAATCTCCGTTTAAAATTCCAGAAGTGGAAGGTGTCGAGGGTAGAAGTTATTCTATATTAACAGACAAATGCCATGAAGCAGGTTATGATGCTTATATTACTGGAATATGTTTCATTGCATTGTCAAATTATCTAGGTCAGTAACTCGTATGTCTTTAACCAGTTTATAACTTTTTGTAAAATTCCCTGCTTATTGTATGATGATTATTTCAGGATCCTTACAAACACCCGAAATTTCAATAGTCCTATCGGATTCGCCTTTACTTGAACCATTTTTAAACAAGTGAGTGTAGTTATATTTTCTATGTTTAAATGATGTGCACTTTCGGCAGTACATAATTTTTCTTGTTATTTATAGACTTATTATAGTAAGATTGAAAGATGTTCCATATATAAATCTCACTGGAGATGATCGTAAGTTTAATTATATTATCTTTTCATATTTAAATTATAAATAAACTTTATTGTCAGTGATGTTGATGCTATTTACTTGTAGCGAACCCTAATAGAGATCATGTGTTCCATTTAACATTCCCAAAGGAGTGGAAACTTAATGACATATGTCAGTTATTTAGTCCGTACGGTAAGTGCGAAATCATGATCAATTTTTCATTTCTCTTTATTTATATAATAAAAAAAATCTATATTATATGATAGGAGGTGTTCATGTATCATGGTTATCCGATACGACAGCATACGTAGGATTAAATCGTCGTGAACAAGTTCATGCGGTAGTAAAGAACCTACGTAAAACAAACGTCTATCAGATTAAAAGATATGCCGAATATCAAGCATCGTCAGAAGTGAACCTCACTACAGGAGAACGCAAAAGAAAGTTATCTTCATTTGAGTAAGTAGAATACTTATGTATGTATATATTTTGCAATCGTATGTTCTTCTCAAAACCTCATCATTCGTATCTGGAATTGGAATTTGACGTTTGAAATTCAATAAATCAGTTCTTTATTTCGCACACCAATTTTTAGCTTGTAAAATTCATCAACTTACTGTCTTTTACTCGTATACTTTATTCGATTACCTGAATTTTTATTGATTAATATTCACGCTTCTAAAGAGCGTTAGCGATAGAATTAACATGTCAGTTAGAATAATTGCCCGACATGGTACAGTAAAGCAACAACGATACTGAAATAATGTGGTCCATTTTGGACATAATTTACTTTAATCTCGAATGCGATGAAGACAACAGTGCTACGGAGTGTCAGATTCGCGGTGTGGACACTGAATGACGAGAAGAATTAAGAACTGCATAAAAGATAAAAGATCCACATGCAAAATATAATGAATGAATAAAAAATGTGACAAACAGAGATGTTTCGACATATCCTCTTATTTTTTAAACAACTATATGCTTAAATTTTAAAGAATGGTGTACATAAATCGACTTCAAAATATTAGTTGTAATTGGTCAACTATGAGATTTATAAAGAAAGAAATTTTTGTAATTAATAAATTTGTTGCATTCAGGCCTGTCACAGTGAAGAAAGAGAAAAGTGCTGTGCCAATGAACGGCGTGAAAGCAGAACCGACCGATGATGGGTGGCAAATAGCTACAGGTAATGACAACAAATTATTATTATTGTTTATTGTTATAATTGTTATGATACTTTATTATTCCTTACTTTTATCGTCATGCGTAATCTAGAACAATGGCTAGGCATTGTGAAAATAACTCTGAGATCACATCAGTGGTCCAATATAAACATATATTCAATTTTGTAATTATCAATAGGTAATCTAATAATAATCTGCACCGAGTACAAATCGATCTGTAACCTTTTTTCTCTAGTACTCAATATTTAAAAAAAGATTTATTAAAAAATATTACATTTACAATTTTTAAGATGCTTTATACTTTTAAAATACGTATAAGTTATTTGATTGATATTGATAGGAAATAGTTTTACGGACTTTTCTGAATAAGGTGATGTAAATTATTATTACATAATATGTAAACATTTAAGCATGTTTAAATAAGGGTTGAAGTAAAAGCTATGGACTTACTGTAGTGGTTTCCAAATTGTGTGGATTATTTTTTACTGTGGGACTTTGTGATCTTTGAATATTAAAATATGAAAATTTTAGAATTTTTATTCTTGTACAAAGTTCTATAAGAATTGATTTGAAAGTGTTAAGTTTGAAGATGTCGATGTGAATTCTATTTCTTTTTACTCAGCCGCTAGAAAACATGGTTTTAGTGTTTCCCAAACTCGGAAGCTATTATGAGGTACAGTTGTTTAACAAAAAGGATAATTCAAACAATCGTAAATGACTTTGAATGACTTTCAAAGACTAAAATATTATAGGTCATTGGATTTAGTTTAAAATGCGCTATATACCTGATTAACCGAAAATGTATACAGTGTTCATGCGTCACACTCCGACTTAATGCATCCGTTTTTTTTTCTAATAATTGTAATATGTTTATAATATGTAAAAATATGACGATGTACTTGAAAGATGGACGATATTGGTTGCGTTATATTCTCACGTGGCCATCTTCTTTCATGGCTGCTAAGCATTAAATTGGATATTTTCGGAAATTAAAAAAAATAATTTGTGTCACTTTCAGATAAGACAACGTGAAATTTAGTGCAGACATATCGAACCTGACTTAAGCTTATCCGAAAGCTCCAAAATACAATATCTAAATTGAAAAGTTTGATCGAAATCGATTAACGCAAGTAGAAGTTGCAAATACCTAAATATATGATAACATATGACATGTTATAAAAATATATCTTTCGAAAAATATTATTTCCATTAATTCATAATACAAGTTTATTTCGAAGAAAAATTTATCTGTAGTGGTTTATGATACAAATTTATTTCTGCAAAAAGGTGCCTATTTTATAGTATTTACATGAATAAAAATGTATTTGTACTAATTTATAATATAATACGTAAGTACATTTCCTTATGCGTTAGATTTTTCATAAGGGTCGTCGTCAACTTTTATAATGATCTTACACGGTTCATGAGTTTTTCCGTCAACGCATATCGCAGTATAGACAGGCATTTCTAACGGAAAATGACGATGTAAATGAATTAGTGAACTTGGCATATTTAAAATTTGTAACTCTGAACTAAAAAGTTCAATATTTGTAATTCCAGAAGTTCTTAAATCTAAAAATTGGATGAATGAAAGAGGCGACAATTTTTTATAATTTAAAATGTCATCGTTACACGAAGCATCATCATCATTTCGCCACGCGACATATCCCACATGTAGGAGTAAGTTAGTATAAGAAATTACCGCCAGTAAAGCTTTTAGAGATAAGACTATATTTGTTATAAAGTGTTAAAAATAAATTTTTTTAAATGTTTATTTGTATGACAAATTGTTACAATCTCTTTTTAAAGATACACGTAGATTTATTATAAATGAACTGTTGATGTTAAGTGTTTTTGATATATCATAGTATGAAACACATACTATGCGTGTATTCCAGGTAACATATAATTATAAATTATTATACATAACTGTATTATAAGTTACAAGTAAAATGTTTCTATAAATGTATATCATATTATTAATACTTTTGAATTATTGCAACATTTTTCTTGCAGCAATGCAACGCGAGCCATTAGCATTAAGTTTACTTAAAACTTTACATTTAACTACTGTACTTTCATTTTTTTCATTTAGAAGAGGACAATGTGCAATTTTTTGCCTTTAGTACAGGGGTAGAAGCAATTTTTATAAACCGTATCTATAAACCATAAACTGAATTATGAATGTGCCTAATTAAAAAAAATCCTCTTTTGAGAAAAACGTATTAGAACTTTCCTTACATTACTAAAAAAACAAAATGACAATGCGAATATATTAAAATAAATAATTATTATTTAAAGTTACCACAGTGACTCTCTAAGAAAAAGATGAGTCAAGTGCATTAGTTGTGGATGAACAACGAAATAAATATCAAACATATGTGTAAAAGATGTATGTAATTTTAAAAACTTTATAAAGTATAATATTTAAGCAGGAAGTATATTTAACAAATAATTTTTTTTTCCTTAAAACGTGTAAATGTTCCTATTCATATTTTGCATTTTTATCTTTATTTTATAAAAATATTCGTTTCCATTCATTATTTAGTTTCGTCGTTGAATATAATGTTAATTTCTTGTTATCTGCACAGGAAAACGACGCAGGAAGCAGAAGAATCCTGTGGACACTAACGCTGCTCGTGGATCAAACCAGAAAAAGGTTTTTGCTGAGACTACTTCGTGGGATTAATTGTAAGCGAAACATTTGGGCTGACATGTCGTTATTTGAAATGACGGTAAATAAGATGATATGTGCTGAAACACTTCAACTTTTATTGAGTCATTTCCTATTTTGTAATCAATTATATTATAAGTTAGTCTAGTATATTTTCACAAAATCATGGAGACTATTTGAACTTGTAGATACTATTAGGCATATGCAAAAATTTCTATTGGCCAAGTGTAAATAACGATATGAGGTACTTTTGCGCAATTTGTAATACGTTTTTTCATTTGATATGTTAATGTTGGCCAATTTGTATGGAAATTATAGAGTTGTACAGATAAACTGTGTGTTCTTCCACATACTGTAAAGACTGAAAGCCAACACAGAAGGGCAGGTCCCATAATGGTGCTATTTTAATCGCACATTACAAAGGTGTAGCAGAAAATAATTGGCTGGAAATTAGAAGATAAATATACTGAATATTTTATTCGATATGCATGTTATATTTTTCATATAAAAATCTCTCCATCTAATTATATATTAGAAGGAGAGACAATAGCCATGACCAGTATTGTCTTTCTTTGTGTTGACTGGAACCTCTCTTAAGGAGCTCACAGTGTATCTGTATGCGTCTACAATAAAAAATAATATAGAACAAACCATATTTAGTAATACATTAACAGTTGGTAGTTTCCTACTATTGGAAACTGATGAAAAAGATTCAGAAGTTACTGCACATTTGCAGGCTCTGGGAGCTGAATATCTCTACCAGTACAGAATAATAATTTCTCCACTTGTGTAAATATTGTTATTAAAATTGAAACGAATTTTTTCTTTAAAAACCTACAGATGTAATATAAAATTTATAAACGTAAGGAAGAATAAAATAAAAAATACTGTAGATCAGAAGCTGCGAATGTGTTATAGCTGCATTTTTAATTTAGGTAAAAACAGGAATCAGTGATAAATATTCGTCATTGTATATATTCTCCGTTTAATCAGTAGAATATAGCTACAAGTAATTGCGAGTTTCACGAGCAGTTATTACTATTATTATAGTAATAATTCATATATAAGTTTCCAAAACTTTTATAATAATAATTATTATTATTAGCTTTCAGTGATTTGTTGACGACGTATCTACTTTAATAATAAAAATTTTATCGAGGTATACAATTTTTGCCTCAAATATTTTGATGAAAAATATTCTGTTGAATATAAAACATTAATAAAGTGAATTAAAATGGAAATTTTTACATACTTCTAAAAAAGTAGGGTCTGATTAAGTGTCTTCAGTTCAGTTTCCTACCAATTCCAATCATTTCTGCACCAAAGTCCGAACGCTTAATCAAACTCTACTATATCATATACACTGACAAGTAGACTGTGGGAGTTTATGTAGTTAGATTACGTACTACATGCATATGCAGGGTTGAAATTGTAAGTAAGATAACATTTCGAAAGTAAGCACTTGCGTACTAGGAACAACTCAGAGATTTGTACTATTCTGTTTATTCAATATATAAATATAATATAACATTGTACATTATTATTATTATCATTACCATCATCATTATCATCATCAATATATTATACATATATATTATTATATCTTCATGGTAGGGGTGCAGAACATCTTTTGTTGGGTATCTCAGAAACTAATAGAGATAGAGGTGTATCATAAATTAATAAAATTTATGTTTTCGATGTTGTTTTCTTTTAATGATCATTTAGTTGTCCGATTGTGTTTCTTGTATCTGTCTTCGTTATGCGAGAGTTATGATCGAGTGGGTCGTAACTCGCGCGACGTTTAAATACCTCACTTTTGCAGGTCCGCATTCATTGAACGTACTCATTCGTATGTTATGAAATTAGTTCATGATTAGCTCGTACAAACAATGCAAAATACAAATTTGCACGTTCTAGAAGTCCTATAAATCTCAACAGGGTATAATAACAGACGAAGAAGCGCGGAAAACAAGTATACAGTCAGTGCTTAATGATTTGAAGCAGCAATTTCAAAGACAATAATTATGCGGAACTTGTTGGGATGCGGAGCATAAATTGTGCATAACAAGAAGACTTACTAGCAATGACAATGAAATACTTATTAAATAATACGGATTTAAATTGTATTCAAATATGGTGCATAAACAATCATTATAATTATTCGAAACAATTATTCTTGTCTTTTTACATTTTAAAAATAATTTTGATATTCTTCTTAGTGTAAATTTTATGTTTTAATAACATGTGAATATTTAAACGAAAAAGACCTTCGGCGCCATCTCTGAATGATAGTTAATGCGCGCGAGAAAAATCGTTTGTAATATGTAACAATATATCAAGTTTGTGACGTTTTATTATGTGTAGTTTGTCGTGGTTCAGCGTAACAAATTTTTCCAAAAGTGTGTATAAAGTTATATGATATGATACGATCCTCATGTATTTCGTTTATAATTATTTTGCATTAAACTATTTTCTTTTCTAACATAAGTCATTAAATATTTACGAGGGAGTATGTCGAGAACTCCCATTTACTTTCGCTCCACCGAGCATGCAGAATCGAAGACGGCGGTTATGTTTACAAACACGAAGGACTTTGTGAGTCCCTCTAACGTTATTGGTCAAATTCAAATCAAACCTGCTACCACCAGTTCGTTGTCCGCTGCGAGGATCGAATCGTCGCGTTGATTCTCAGTTCGTCGAAGTAGTAATATAAGTTTGGAAAGAATTTTAATTTATCGTTTACCGTTTTGAGTTTTTTATGCGTCCCGTACATTTACGTTAAATTATTAGCTTCTCACCGTACAATGAAATATTGACGATTATGTGTACGGTGAGTACTTAACAAGATTTTTATAATCGTCTTGTCAATTTTAATATACAGAAAGAGGAAGATAATTATATCTTTTGTATTGACAAGTTTGAGTATTTACAAATTTGCCAAGTTTACAGTTTTACTGATTTTCAAAATTTTCATATATTTAAATTTTTTAATTTTCATATATTTAAATTTTTTAATTTTCGTACATTCCAATTTTTTAATTTTCATACATTCCAATTTTGTAATTTTCATAGGTTCAAATTTTTTAATATCCATAGATCCAAATTTTTGGATCTATTATTCTGAATCGTTCATTCTGAATTTGTGTTCATAGTATTTAGACGCACATCCACAACTAAACAAAATGCAGAGAATTCTGTTTCGTTCGGAGTATCAACAAGCACGAAGTAGCGAAAATATTGATGTGACGCCGCTGCGTGGAAATTCTGTCCGGTTCCCGCGGTTGCGTCTCCTCGACCAGGACTTCGAATCGGTAAGTGACAGTGTTTTACATTTATTTATACTATTTTCATTCAACTGTTTGCAATGATACATATTGCAATACGCACAATGCATTTACAAAAAAGAATTTGCATTTCATAACCACTTGAACGATATGGAATAATGTAGTAGCTCTCGTTTAATGTATAATAAAAATGATCTTTCGGTAATTTGATGAAGAAACAGCTTATACTACTTATTAATATACAATATTATAATAATATTTTTATATAGAATATTACTACTTATAGCTTATACTACTTATTAATATACAATATTATAATAATATTCTAATATCGTAATACTATAGTAATACTTGAATTTTTCATAATGGTTACTGCAATGGTAAAAAATATATAGATACACTTTCTTACGTATTGGATTTCGATAACTATTCTTTAGTTCTACGTAAGCTACAATGTTCGAAGGTAACAATAAAGCATAATTGTATGTGAGGTGTAAAGTATAGTTGAATTCAGAGAGATAGTATGGCTGCAAGGTAATCTAAGCATGAAGCACGAAATTTGAATACCGTAGCACGTGTTTTCTACGAAATCACATGCAAGATAAAATTCAAATCAGATTCTTGTATCTCATTGACAAAGTAATTTGCAACCCGTTTGGTTTCGGACGAGACTACATCAAAATCTGTCGCCACTTCGTATTTCGATTTACTACCACACTTTATCTCTACATTCAACTACAGCTATACAACGAAGTTACAAAAGCTCCAAACCTAGAACAAAATTTAGAATTTAAGTTCTAAATCTAAGTTTTATACTAGAACATCCTGTTGTCGGCTGCAATTTTATTCCACATTTGTTGCGTACGGTGTTAATGATGATAATCGTTGGACGTATTTGAGATTTCGGAGGGCATTCCTTTTTTAAAAGCAAGGCACATGCCGCATAGAAACCCCAACATTGTCGCAACGAACTCAACGATGCATTTGTTGACTTTTTCATCTGAAATGAAAACATAATTTAACCCTTTGCCCCTTATCGTTAGTCTCCTTTTGCATTATGTGGCAGAGTTTGTAGTTCTTTTTTTAATATTATTGGCCAGGTTTTCCAATTTGTTTATTGGGGATGTATGCGATTTTTCTTGTATGATTTCCCACAATGTTTCTACGTTAAAGTTTGTCTACATTTAAAGTCTACATTCAATTTTTTTTTCTTGTGTAATTGCAAATGCAACTTGTGAGTTGTATTCAACGAGACCATCTTATTGGAAAATTTTCCAACAGCGTTTTCTGTTGATTACGTGAATTATTGGTTGAGACATTGACATTCTAGCACCTTTTTTTCGTTTTGAAATTGAAGAATTTGGAAATTAAAAGAAAATGCAAGTCTGGAATTGGAAAATTTGGAAATTTGGAAATGGAACATCAAAATTACAGTAAGTGAGAGTTCTGCAGTGTCCACTGGTGTATCGATCAGAAATAGTTTCTGCTCTCGTCGTTAGATGACTATGCTTCAGATCATTTTTGATGATGCTGGTTCAAAGTCAATTTATTCGAATTGAAAATTGTTTATTATATTTGCTATAATTTTGTTCCGTTCAGAATTTTTTTATTTCAAAAGGAGGTATAGTAATTCGCGTAGCGTGAATAATATTTAATGATTCATTAAGAAATTCAAAAGTATAAGTTAACTATATTAATAAGAAGTAATTTGATTGTACGATTTTTTTTCATAAACAAGATAAACTCTTAAAAAGATCAATTTTCTTTTGTTTTCACTATGATATAATCTACACTGATCTCTCTTTTTTGTTAGTCAAACAAATTTTATTAACATGATTATCTGCGCTTAAGACACAAAACATTGTCCAATATTGTATTACACTTTGCATCATAGTTATCCCTTAATTATAATTGTATCTTATGAACGAAGCAAAACTGCGTTGTTATTTAACAACCTTAATGCCTGTCGAATAAGACACAACTGTCTCCCCTTAGACATTTTTTTTCAATTTCACGTCTTCACTTCACTTCACAATTGAAACACGAATTTCTCTTTTCGCAAGTTTTTTAATTTCAGAAATTTGTCTTTAGTGATCAATATTTGATACTTTTTCAATTTGTCAAACGTTTACCGATAACTTTGTTCGAGGATTACGTTTACTGACAATTTTCTATATAGATTACGTTCACTGACAATTTTCTATGTAGATTACGTTCACCGACAATTTTGTTTACGGAATACGTACACTGATTTAATTATTTATTTGTTCACACACAAAAGTGACAATATTGAACGTTGTGATGACCATTTCAAAAATCCACGCCTTCAATATTTGTTTAATATTTTACACGAATTTTATTTTGTTTAGTTGCTCAATGTCTATATTTGTCTCAAGTATCAAATGTCCGTCGCGTTTGATGATTGCTTATTGAATGTTTGTCACAAGTAATTTCTGGAAAAGGTAATCTCGTCTTCCACTTAGAAAATCAATTCGATATTTATATTTGATTCACTGAACTACACTAATGCACAATTATTCTGATGTTCAAAATGAAGATGAAAGATAAATGAACAAACGATGAAACACAAACGATTACACTTATAGATTCTTTATCTTTATCTTGAATCAGCATAAATGTCAAGAAGAGCAGCTTAACAAATGTCATTCGAACTAGGAAATTTGTAGAAGGGTCATGACACCACTTTTGGTAATTTTAGTGTTAAAAATTCGAATTTACTGTTAACACTAAAACTACCGACGAATAATGCACAGTTACTTTGATGTTCAAAATGAAGACGAAAAATACATGGACAAAGGATGCAACATAAATGAATACACTTATAGATTCTTTATCTTGACGACAATCAGCATGAATGTCAAGAAGAGCAGCTTAACAAATTTTGTCATTAGAAGAAAGAAATTTATAGAAGGATCATTTGACCCCTTTTGGTAGTTTTAGTGTTAAAAAGCCGAATTTAGTGTTAACGATCGGCACAAGACGTATTACCTTCTGATGAACGCGAGGTCGCAATCGTCGGGTCTGAACTGTAACTGCAGCGTGTGCTGAAGATAACTTGGGACTTAGCAGGCCAGTAGGATTCGTATACAGCCACCACAGGACCACTAAGGCCCAAATCACCCTCAGCCTTAACCGGTGCCTTCGCACAGGACAGCATCCGAAACTGGACTGGTAGATTTTCAGCTCCTCGTTTCATGCTATTTGTATTGTTACCCTCCTGGTTGTTGTCGGCATTCCTCTGGAACGAAAAGCATTAAGCAGTTTAGTGGTGAATAATTTCTGCCATTGTTGAAGACGTCAATACACGCTTCGACACTTTTCTACCGGGAACAGTACCGCCCAACAAATTTTTATTTGTCTCGAATAATGTTCCCTTCAGAAATCTGTCGGGGAACGTCTACAAAAATCAGAGATGCTGATCTGCCATTCGTTTTTCGTCGGTCACGTTCGATTTTTGAAAAATCTGCAAGGGTGCCACATTCGACGATTGCAAAAATACTCACTGGTTTTACAGAAAATTACTCTGTTGAGTTTTGCGAGCGAAGTAATGCATGTTTTTCTAGCGATATAACGTTATTGAACAAACACATTTTTTGTATTCGTGGGTCAATATTTTTTTCGAAGCCAGTGTCAGAATTTTGGTAAAACAAGAAAAATTAAACAATTCTGGCAAGTTTCATTGTTGCTTTTATTTCCAAATTTAATAATTTGAAAATATAGTGTCCAGAATTCACAAGTTATAAACTTTCCCAAAATCGAAAGCAATCAGAGTGATACTACTTTCCTTATACTTCTGCTTATGCGAATGAAGTTCAAGTTGTATACAAAATTATACATTTCATTGAACTAAAAATCTCAATGCATTTAATTGTCCTAAAAATCAAAAATATCATATCATTGTGCTAAAAATAACAAACCATCTCATTGTACTAAAAATTACAAATTATTCTGATTCTTCAGTTACCGATTCGTAATACTAATTTATTAATTCGTAATTTCCAAAATACAAAACTCGTTCGTATTTCATTTTTACCGAACTCTAAATTCCTTCGTGATTGAAAGTCGATTAATCCATTAGTACAATAACTCATTGTCAGCAAATTGTTAAACGCTGTCGCAATACTTCTACCTACCCTTTTGCATTATCAGCAGCATTTTATCTATCGATTTCGCCTCGATTACGTTCTAAATTCGCTGACAGGCATAAACGCGGACCTAGATCTGGACAGATGTACATAAATTAGTGTCGATACTGCCCTCTTCATACGCATGTAATAATGTTTGAAATGCCAGGTAATTATAATGTCACCAGCTGATTGTTGCCATACTTATTTATTACATTGTACTATATAAGTAATAACTGATTGACTAACAGTACGCTTATCTTGTAACGTGCCAAAGTGTAATTCATGGAACTGCCTGTGGCCGAACGATTTACGTATTCGATAAGTTGTTCGCAACGAGTTCCGGTTTTTTCAATATTCACGAGAGAGCTGAAACTTGAGTTTTGAAACAGTCGAATTTATGTTTCGTTCGTTTGATTGCGTGTGGACAGACTATTTACAGAAAGGACACCTGGCTCTGATTAAATATAAATCTCAATGTTGGTTTAACACACGGCAGTCTGAAGTCCTCGTTTCATATTTTGTTTCGTAAAAATATCGTTTTAATTTCTCCACGTCCCACTCGAAGAAATGTTGCGTCGGACTCAGAAGCTTCTGCATAAAGTATTTTTTGTAGAGAGGTTTTATTTTATATTTTATACTTTGACTTTTTTTTAGACAGTGCTACATATTTCTCAGTTCATGGTTTCGATAGCAAGATGAGTTGAAAAACCTGCTTTACTGTGACTTCGAGATGTTTTTGAATTTAAAAATATGTACTGGTTTAAGCAATGGAAAAAATGCGAAACGTTCATTTGCATTAAATTATATACACAAATTGGTAGTTTTTATTAACAAATACAAATAACAAAAATAGAACACAAATTCTATTATAGATTGTAAATTAACTTCTGCGGTATAATAGTATGTTTATGTTGATAATGATTGTAATTAGATTATGCGTGTATTGAAGTTACAACGTTATTTGGTGAGGTTTCGAGGTCAATGTTAGGTTAGGTTTCAAGGTCGAATTGAAATTGGTTTGATATCATTAATAATAATACGAAAATGAAGAAACATAGTTGTTTATAAAGGTCAGAATGACATAATCTTTCAGCATAAATATTTAATAAATACTTGTTACAAGTTCTTTGTAAATATAGTTATCTATAGTCTACTTAGAACTAAGTTTCGTTTTAATGGCGTTAACGCTTGCTTTTAAATTGAAAATAAAGCGGCAACATAAATAAGTAAATACTCATACATCAATTAATAAGTAATTTGGTAATTTTTATTTTTTGGAATTTGAAAATTTGGGGATTTGGGAGTTTAGGAATTTGAAAATATTGAAATTTGAGAATTTGGGAATTTGGGAATTGGGGAATTTGGACATTTGGGAATTTGCGAATTTGGGCATTTTGGAGTTTAGGAATTGGAAAATATTGAAATTTGAGAATTTGGGAATTTGGGAATTTGGGAATTGGGGAATTTGGACATTTGGGAATTTGCGAATTTGGGCATTTGGGAATTTGGTAGTTGGGGAATTTGGGAATTGGGGAATTTAGAAATTTGGGAATTTAGGAACTTCGGAATTGGGAATCTAAAAATCTAAACAAATTGGTATTTAGAGATTTGGGAATTCGAGCATGCAGAAATTTTGAGATCCGTGTATTTAAAATTGTCAATTTGATCCCCAAAATCTAAGAGTAATAGTAGGCGGCTGCTTTTCCTGCACTTGTTCTTAGGGAAAAAATGCTTACAATGCATCCAACTATACGAGAATAGTCTTCAACATCGGTGACCCTAGCGACGGGGTCAAATACGAAGGAGGGTAAAGTGAGCTCGCATTAAGTATGCCCGTTACACCATTTCTTGAATCATCCACCGTTTCTGAATCTTTCGTTTCACCCTTACCCTTCTGGTCATAGCGAGCATGAAATACGTAAAAATACGGACTGATTTAAGTGGTCTGGTAGGACAGTAGAGTTACAGTAGTTAAATGACCATCGTGCGAGCTAAGGTGCCGTACTAGACGCCATAATGGAAATGAGATCCATACAAACAGCAGCTCCGTACGAAGGGGAACATCCTGTCTGAGCTTATTAACTAAATTCCGAAAAGTAGCACTCCCCACTACCAGCTGAATTATAATCGAGTTTCTTAATGTAACCCTTGATATATTTGAGCCAGCCTCGCAGGTTCCTTTGTTACAGTATGGTTGAAGAGACAGCGTGGGTAACTGAAATCTTAAATAATAATAATTCGACGTACGTGCGGTACATTCGTAAAAACTATTATGCTCTTTACGTGGGAACCTTTACTGCTTAACGGGTCAGTTATGCTTTTCATCATGGAACATTTTTCAGTTCTTACGTCTCCTGCCTTTGACGCTAACAGTTTTTGTCATTTGCACTGGTTATTTGTAACGAACAACAATCTGAGCAATAATCCTTCCCGGTGAACAAAATAATTTCTATTGTTAATCTCTTTACGCTCTTGGCCACATATGTGGACAGTCAGTTTATAACCTATGTAAAGATATATTATTTTCCGAAGCTGTTAAAACAAAGAATCTTTTCTAAATTTGGTAACCAGAAAATAAATCCTAATTGTCATAAGAGAAATACTTAAAAGCAATTTTAAAAGAATTAAAAGTAATTCTCTTTGTCGTAACCGAAATTAAAAATTCGTCCCCGAAGAGGTTAATAATCTTTCCTGATAAACAAAATAAGTTTTATTATTAATAACCTGCCCCAATAAACAAAATAATTACTGTTGGTAATAAACTTTTTTGGCACGCAATATTATTTGTGTCGTTAATAATCGTTTCTGATAACCAATCAACTTTAATCACCTATAATTGCTACCCCAAATTACTATAATTACTGTACCAAACCGAAATACAAATATGCGAAATATTATACCAAAGCAATACCGACATGCTACAACAAATTACTGTAATTTTCCAGATTTTTATAAATCAATATTCGTTTATCGTTTCATTCGTTGATGAATTTCTGCAACCTTGTTGCGACTGTCTTTTATTTCGATAAAAATTAAATTTGTGTAAATATTTTTTTTTAACCCATTTGCTACCACGATCCCCAAATGGGGACTTCAATATATATTTTTATACATATTCGTTTTCTTTTATTTGCTAGATATCGTCGTTTAAAATTCTTGTAAATATTAAAAAAATCCACTCGTAAGAAATGTCAATAATAATTACGTTCCCTCGTAAAAACATAATATTTTGTAAACTTTTTATTTAAAAAATTCGTAAAATAATGATCATTCTCGGTGTCTGTTATAAATTGCGATCGATCTGAAGGCGACGTGAAATTGCTACAAAATTGTCATATTACATTGATTAAACGCAGACGCTTTATGGCGTGCGTGTGTGAGTCATAAATCGAGGGGAATAAAAAGAAGTCATACAATCTCCATGAAATCCGTGCATGAATCAGGCTTACGGACGTTTTATGCTTCCCAAGATTGCAGTATTATCAGGCTCGCCGTATTTATCGACCAATAGATTCACATTTGCCTCGTCGGGCTACGTTTTATTTGTAATTAATCGCGAAGAGACAAGGCTAATTAGGAATCGTAAAAACTCGATAGAGTTCTTTGCCTCTGAACGTGTACCAGAAATTACTGTTCAAGATATTACTGACAGATTGAGACATGTTCGTATAAATTTATTTTGCCATTTTATAGGTTGTAGTTTTACTATAGAGATCGATTAAATCTTAGTCGTTCAATCATAACGATCTAGTTTAGAGTCTACTACTTGATCATGTTAGTGGACGAGATCATCGCACGCAACTGGTTTAAGTTATAGCTTTAAAATGACAGAAAATAGAAGAAATTGCCGTGAGATAAAATTGAACGATACCAATTTGACTTATAATCAATTGACACAAGTATTTTGGAAGTACTGGTATTTTACGAATTTCAAGGTCGTTCTTAGTCTCTTAAAGCTACCTTATAAATCATAGTATATACTTTCTTATTTTATTTTATTGTACCTGTATGCGGCAATGTAATATCATATTTATCGTGATAAATATTTATTATTATTGAAGTTATCGTTCGTGATTTACGATGTGTAAAGTCGCAACGAATGTTTATGTACGTACCTGAGTTAAAACACTTGTGGTGTTCGGCTAAGCGAATAAATCGAATGGAAAGGTTGTTAAATGCTTCCGATGGATATGAATTTGATAACTATTGCTTGTTTGAAAGGAGAAATGAGTGGACAACCAGAAAAAGCTGTTCGCTTCGATCGGTCAGTCCCGGCAGACATCATGGTTATGGGATGTGTTTGATCATGCGCGTTTTTAACGCCGGTTTTTCCGTAATAGCCCAAACATTGTCTAAACCTAATTCATGTAATTAAGATTAAAGTTTAAACACTGTTCGATATCAATTTTACTATTTTTTAGTACAAGGCTGGTAATTTATGTTTCTATTTCGATAAAACGTAATTTACTCTTGGCTTATTTATACGGAATTAAATGATGGTATAATTATGCTTAATAAATCTAGAAAAATTAATATGGTAGTTTATTTAACGCTAACTTAAGAATTAGGAGCGCGTTTTACTTTACTATCTTTATTATTATTTTTTTTCTACTCTTTTAGTACATTTTTTACTCCTTTTTTTACTACTTTCTTATTATGCTTTTTATTTCATTCTTAAAAATCAGAACACGTGGTATAAATTTAATCATAAAATTACTTTCTGACATTTTTTTCCAATTTAAGTTTGCGTAAAACAAAAGTAGATTCAATTTAACTGAAATAGAAATTGCTGTTTAAAACGTGATAAAAAAGATAGTCCTTATTAGTTTTAAAGGCCATTTTGTGAAACGTACATTTTGTAGTACAACTGCCGCAATGAAAATGGCCGTGCAAGACACGCTATAATGGCAATTAGCCGTACTCCGTTTCACTTCACGAATTAACGTGTTAATTCTCACAGAGAATGTTCAAAAAGAATGTTAAAAAAAAAAATGTTCATGCAGTTACATTTAAAAATTACAGGAATTAATCCTTCGAACAGAAATAGTCATGTTGTAGTAAATAAAGAAACTATGAACTAAAAATTAACGGTGATCAATTAATGAAAGTGCTACGACAAAATGGTGGACACCGTGACGGATAATGCGATATTTTATCTTTTTCGATGTGAGGGAGCAGGCAGCCAATTATAAAAAGTATTTGTGATGGAAGTAGGAGGGGCTTATAACGTCATTCCCCCTTCTCGTGTTTGACCCCTCCCTTCATCCCTGCAACCCCCTGAAATCGCACTTTAGGAACTAGAACTACCACTATAGTTTTGATTTAAGTAATACGCAGTACATGCGTAACCATTTACAACGGCAAAACTTGTATATATAAAAATTTAATTGTAAAATAGGACGAATGTTTTGACTATAACGAATATTATTTATTTTATTATTTTAAAAAATGCGAAAGTCAAGCTCTAGTTTTTAAATGGAGCCGTGTATTTTTATTTAAGTCGTTTGATAAGTAAAACTCGTATTTGTCACAGAACGATTAATTTTCAGTGCATACTCGATTACTATTAGCTTTTTACCTTGAATTTCAATCAGTTCTAATATTCGAAAGTACATTTAATTAATTCTTCACGCTGTACACGTAGCAAAGAATAAAAATTGTTGGCTGAACTACAGAATTCCCGCAGATAGGATGTTTTGTTAAGTAACTATTCTAATATTGTGGATCATTTGAGAACTTCTTCATTCGGTATTCACAATACTATTGCATTCTTCGACTCATAATGTACGTCGTATAATTTCTTACACGAACTGATTGCATGTTCATTTTTAATCAGACATATATTTTTTGTAATTTCTTATTGAGAAGCGGAGGTAATCGAATCCATCGGATCGAGTATGCTACTCGGGGCAATTGGCATGATTAAAATTCCAAGTAGCGAGTTCTGTTACTACCGCCTTTCGTCTAGATAAGCTATCATTAATTCTTGATCGTTTAAATTACTGGTCGAGACGCACCTCTACGAATCAGTCATTAATTAACTTATTTCCACTAATAATTACAACAAACACTAACCGTAGATATGCTCGTCACAGACCTCAGCTATTTTTGTTCGAAATTAAAATAAGATATTGCCATTTTAAAATACTATTTCAGACAATTATTTTCAATACCGCTATTTGAAATTGTGGATAATGCTGATTCATGTGAAATAATATTAATATAATTAGTTAATTATTCCTTCTATTTGAAATTTAACGTACCAAGTAATATTAAAAGTAGTACGACTGCAGGATCTTATTTGAAGTTCTTGCAATTTTCTCCCAGCGAAACTTTCTCTATGAAATGGTTGTACTATCAGTTTATAATATTTTTGGTGCAGAAAAGTTATTCTTTCAGCTCATTTTCACGTTTGTTAAAAATAACAGGATGCAATAAGATATAGAAACAATGTTGCAAATCAAACTTTCAATTAAACTATTTATATATACTAAGATTAAATTAAAAAATTACAAAATTTTGTAATCATATTGCAATTAAATTTAATATAATTTTATTGAATTGAAAACATTCAATGAAACGATAAAATTGATTGATAAATTATCTTTCCTCTTTTTATATTTATAAATAAATTTTTACTTTAATAATTCGCTGAACAGCACAATTATTTTCCAACTTTGACCTAAAATTCTGCTAACCTGGTCAAAGTTACGCCATTTTACGTTATATAAATTTTAAAAGCATCACTTAGAAATAATACTGTTACCATTTACTATGAAAGAAAAATTTGCATATTTTTATTATTTTTTTTTAAATTCATTACCTCGATATTTTTTGTTACTTTTTTTTGTTAATTACCACAATCACGTAAATTTTGTATAAAGTAATATTTGTGCCACATAGTGTGTTATTTTTATCTATGTAATCTAACCCAAGTTTCATCGCCTCCGACGACTATCCAAATTCTATCAATGTATACAACGTTCAGATTTTTTAGATTGGCTCATGCGTTGCCATAGTGAGCGACAGAAAAACGCACAGAGATTCTCTCCCTTCGAAAGAGGGTTTTATTCCCGGTCACCATCGTGCTGGGGATATACAAATTGAATTGTAAATGCAAGGAATATCGCGTCTCTTAGCCCACACAAGCGGTGTGCATTATGCGAGCGATTATTTGCACGCGTGCTATACGTATGCCTACGCGTACGTGTAAACGACTCATGCATCTTGTCGTCTTCTTCGTTTTCTCTGCATGTTCGTCCTTCTTCCGAACCTCGTCCTTGTCCTCGAATATCATGTATGTCAATATATTAAGTATCGCGCTTCGAAGTTTTATATTCGAGTGAAATTTCAATGGGAGAAATTCAGTGCGAGAGTGCTACAGACGATTGTAAGATGCGAGTATGATGCAAGTGTTTTGTGAAATGTAAAAGTTCAAATGCGTAAATTTCTATACGTCTGTGTACAAATTTGCAAACTTTCAGATTCGAAAAGTTACTAAACACCAAATACTGAAATTCGAAAATTGTTACATCTATTGAAATTTTCAAATCTCCAAGTACAGAAAGTTTCAAATCTCCAAATTTTGAAATACAGAAATTTTCTAATCTTCAAATATTGAGATTTTCAACATTCTGTGTTTCTGAACTCGTGAAATACGAGGTTCCTAAGTTTCTAAGTTTCAACACTTCCAAATCCTCGAATCCCTAAGTTTACAAATTTCCAATCATCAATTATCTAAAGTTCTGTAAACCTACTTAAATATTTGTAACTCAGAATCTGCCACATCTCTGAATTTTTAACTTTCCAAATTTTTTAATTCCAACATTAATCACATTTCTAAGTCCTCAAGTCTTTCAAGTAACTGGTGCAGATTTATTCTGTTAGAAAAGCGAACAAATTTTGAATAATACAACTGTTAAATCTGTGTAGAAATTCTAGTGAAATTCCATATGTATATGGGTGACATGGCAGTCGAGATGACGTGAATTCGCGTCCGCGGTCGTGAATGTGTTAACTTTGTACTAAACATTAAAGTTCCATACACGTTCGACACCTTAGATGTTCAGTAATCTCGAAAAAGGAACCATGACTCCAAAATATGTTATACAAAACTACAACGTCGATAAAATGTAGCGAACCAGTGTCGAATGCGCGAGATAGCATTAAATCATTAACTGCCAAACTTTTATTTCAACTCCACTGCGTGGGTAGTCAATTTATGCATGAAATACGTTTACGAGTTGAACGACATCGAAGCAAAAAATAATTTTAAAAACGTGTAAGCACGTACACATATTTTATTTAACACTAAAACTACCGACGTACGATGCACAATTATCTTGAAATAAAAAATGAAGATGAAAAACGAATGAACAAACGATGAAACATAAATGAAAACACTAATTGATGTTTTATGTTGATGACAATCAGTACAGATGTTAAGAAAACCATCTTGATAAATTTTGTCATTTGAAATGAGAAATTTGTCGAAGGGTCATTTGATCCCTTTGGTAGCTTTAGTGGTAATATAACATTTTATTTAACACTAAAATTACGAACGTACGATGCACAATTATTTTGAAATAAGAAATAAAGTTGAAAAACGAATGAACAAACGATGAAACATAAATGAATGCACTTATAGAACTTGTATCTCGACGACAATCGGCATAAATGCGAAGAAGATCAGCTCAACAAATTTTGTCATTTGAAGTAGGAAATTTGTAGAAGAGTCATTCGATCCGTCTGGTACTTTTAGTGTTAATATAACATTGTTGCAAGTGATAAAAGAAAAATGTACGTAAAAATGTCTATCGAAATCCCCATTTGGGGATCGTGGCAGCAAATGATTTAATGCACGACCCTCATCCACGTACACTAACGATACGAAGTCAATGCAACATGTCGAAACGTGGTTAAATAAGAAACCGGAGTACGCGATCTCGTCTATTCGATCCTAACACGAGTCGTGATACGGTAATCGGCACTAAATGTAAATTGAACCGAGCACGATTTCCAGAAATATCCGTGCGAAGTCGATGGCCGATGTTCGGGGCACGGCGCATGCAATCGTATCCCGTCGAAAGCAAGCCACCCGTACGAATCGTTGGAAAAATCTGAAGTGACACCGTGTTCGTATCCGTACGTAGTTACTCACTCCTCGTCAACACCGGTGCAGTACGTGCATCCAGGTCATATCGACACATGCGTTCCCGTTGGTCGCGGCGAAGACGCAGGTGCGAATGCGCAGCGTATCCCAGATCCTTGTTCAGCTCTCCTCGACAAAAGCGACAAAACGTCCCCGTGGTCTTTCGCGATCCTCCTCGCGTAATGCACCACCACCGAACAAGTAAATTGCAGCAACGTCGAACGTAACGCGCGACCAAGGACCAGTTTCCATTGAAAAGAATCGACGAGTCCAACCACGGAAGACGATCGTTCGCGACATGGCGGCCGCGTCGCGTTTTTCGTCGCCTAACCGGCCGAGTTTTTCGTCGGTCCGACACTGCTGGGACCACGCACGCAATATTTTTGCCCCGCATGCACATCCCTCTCGTTTTCACGCACCACGCTCGCGTCCCCGTGTGTACGAACGCTCGAAACGATCGGTGTATAGGTCACCGGTGTGTATGGGGTTGTATCGGCGTGTACGTACGCTAGCTCTCTCCTCTTTCGTTCCGAACTTACACCCTGAAAAGCTCGCACATATCACGGCCGATACGCGGCGATGTTCATAGAAGGGAGAAAAATCGATGGAGCTGGCCAGGAGAGAGGCTACGCACGGGAACCCTTCTTCTTTTTTAACCCGCGCTTTTCGAGGGCTTTAAAGGCTCCGGTGATTAGCATAAATTTCGCTACCTTCGACCACACCCTTTCACGGATCCCCTCGGCCGGGTTCCACCTATCCGGGAATGGGTCGGGACTCAGGGTCGCTGGCTCGATGGCCAGTCAGCATCGTCTTTCGCTACCCTAGCGAAAGGAGGAAGGGTCGGAGCTTCGAGGGAGGCGGGCAGAAAAGCCACCCTTCGACGAGTTTATTCCATTTCGGAGTGGGGTCTGGATATTTCGCATGGGTTCCGTGCGAATACCGGCAAGGGTGGTTTCTCTTCGGCGTCGTGCCATCTCCCGTCTTCTCCCCTGTTTCTCTTTCCACTCTTTTATTTCTCTCGTTTTTTTTTTTTGTTCTCTCTCTGTTGTTGTTCGAATCCTTCCCTTGGGTTCGGGGTGAGTCACGAGTTAACATGGCGGACCTCTTTGATTCCCCCCTCTTCCCTCCCGTTGCCACGATACCAGATATACGACGGCAGGGGATGCTGTGGCAGATCGAGGATCGACGGAGGTGTCCTTATTTTTGTTCTACGATTTCGAATCTATGCCGTATACCGTAATGGCCCGTTTATCTTTGTGCCGTGGAACTGGACCGACCGGATCGAATCATCTTCGTCCAGGTGTCGTACGCGATCCTCTTAACCCCCTTTTTGGTTCTCTTTTGGGAAAAGATTAAAGGAGGAATCTTCGTTGGGGTTCGCTGTTTTATGCGCACGTCGGGTGCGAAGCCGTTCGTTACCCTCTCGGTTTCATTTAACGGGAGGAGAACAAGGGTAACGAACAATGCGCCATTTCTTTGCTCGACTCGTCGCTGTTCAGAGATTTCGAGTTTCGGCTCGTATATTTTAATTTTTATTACGCTATTTGAGGTTGGCCGAGCGGAATCGATCTTCTTATACGTTGTTGTACGAAAGCGTGGGACCCGTCTTATCTAAATTATTCTTTGCAATGTTGGGTACGGTCGACGAAGGTCAAACACGTGTTACGTTCGCGTATGGTATTCATATTTTAACCGTTGTTAGAATTTAAGCTACCGATGGAGGATGCGGGGATTAATTTTTATAAATGACGCGCTGAAATTGATTGACGATCGATTAACATTTTCATGTGAGTAACAATACTATTTATATTAATTTGGAATGTTGTAAATTATTGAAAATTTGTTGTATTATTGTAAATTAGTTATTGACTTTCGGTTGACAGATTTTCAGATTTATTGATTTAGGGGTCCCGAAATTTGAAAATTTGGATATTCGAAGATGCGAGGATTTGGAAATTTGGCGATTCGGGAATTTGGAAATTTGACGATTTGAGAATTTGGGAATTTGGCGATTGGGGAATTTGGAAATTCGACGATTTGGGAATTTGGAAATTCGGCGATTTGGGAATTTGGAAATTTGGAAATACGACAATTTGGAAATTTGGGAATTTGGAAATTTGTCGAGTTGGGAATTTAGAAATTTGACGATTTGGGAATTTGGTCACTTGGCAATAGGGGAATTTGGAAATTTGACGAGTTGAGGATTCGGAAACTTGTCGAGTTGGGAATTTGGAAATTTGACGATTTGAGAATTTGAAAACTTGGAAATTTAGGCATTCGAAAGTTCGGAAGTACAAAACGAACTATTTTCGAAATTATTATCGCTATTCATTCCATCCCCAATATTGAAAAATTTCGTTGGATAATTTCTTCTTTTTACATGATCGTAAACGGATGGAAGGTGGTGCAGATTACACGAAACACCCTATATGTACACACATTACCCTCGCAAATTTCGGTGCTCCTCTGACTGCCATTTCGGTCGCTGCTGAACATTATAAAATCAACTTTTTGATAGAAGGTAGCTCCCTTAGTGACGAAATTGTTCAGCAGCGAGTAAGTTGAGCCGGTTTTTGTGGAACTCGGTCACTACCACGATTCAAGGTCTACAAATATATAAGGTTTCAATGTAATACCGCGATAAGAAAGGGAACGCATCGGAAAAACGTTCGATCTAATCAAAATTGGTAAACAGGCGGATTAACGAAATGCAATTAAATTTCTTTCGTTGACCAAAACTACCAGCTGGAAACCGAACGTTTGGATACCGGGACACCCAGTGACTCATCAAAGTATTCGAACGCTTACATTTATAAATTTTAATCAATGAAATATACCGGGTGTCGATTTCGAAATCGAGTTTCCGGAACGTCGTTACACCGTTTCACAATTACTGACAATTTCAAAATTTAGACACCGTGTAAACTGCCGTTTAATTTTTTCTTCTTCAACAAAAGAATTTATAAATGTAATGAAACACCTAATATAATGAATTCGTTTCAAGATCAAAAGCGAAATAAAGCGAAATTGTATAATTATTAAGTTCCCGACGTGTACTGTCTTTCCGTAGCGAACGTTTATTTCTCGGGTCCATTTATTTAATGACACTGCACGGATAATTGTACGTTCCGATAATTAAATTTACCGCCAGCAGTTCAATTCCTTCGTTGCTGTCTCGATAATCGGGGTTACACCCTGTTTACCCGATGATTTGTAGAAAAGCGAACAGCAGATAATCAGAAATGTTTCCGAGGTGAAGCAATGGTAAATAATAGCTCTCGATTGTGGATCAAACTGAAAATGTCCAGAGTAATTTAACCCGTTATTATATCAGTGTCTGGTCTTCTGGGATTACATTAAATCTCCATGGATATCTGGCGGGGCTCAATTACTGCGTTTGCGTTGCAATACAACCGGGAATGAATCCTTGGAATTTATAGAATGCACACTCGCGTTCTTCTGTCAGTCATTCCTGTCTTCCATATTATTCCGAAGGAGGAACGCATCATTGCGTGTC
Organism: Coelioxys conoideus; assembly: GCA_947623535.1. NCBI lineage: Eukaryota > Metazoa > Arthropoda > Insecta > Hymenoptera > Megachilidae > Coelioxys > Coelioxys conoideus. The sequence continues at coordinate 34,218,511 of OX392451.1, forward strand.
TTCCAGACGTGGCAATTTTCGTTTCTTTGCTCGTTTTTAACGAGCGGCCGACTGCTTTATTTAAAACTGCCGGTTCACATGTCAACTGTCCACGCTTGTTTCGGCGTTGAAACGAAATTTTAACTCGGGATACATTATCTTTTCACGAGGAAAAGGGTTCTTAAGAATTCTCGGAATATTTATCCTTTAGCGAAAACTATAAATATATTTGCAAGTACCAGTAGTAAATTAAATTAAATTAAAGTGGAACCTAGGAATTGGGATTTGGGAATTGGGGATTTGGGAATTGGGGATTTAGGAATTGGGGATTTGGGAATTGGGGATTTGGAAGTTGCGGATTTGGGAATTGGGGATTTAGGAATTGGGGATTTAGGAATTGGGGATTTGGGAATTGGGGATCTGGAAGTTGGGGATTTGGAAGTTGGGGATTTGGGAATTGAGGATTTAGGAATTGGGGATTTGGAAGTTGGGGATTTGGGAATTGGGATTTGGAAACTGGGGTTTTCGGAATTGGGGATTTAGGAATTGGGGATTTGGGAATTGAGGATTTAGGAATTGGGGATTTGGAAGTTGGGGATTTGGGAATTGGGATTTGGAAACTGGGGTTTTCGGAATTGGGGATTTAGGAATTGGGGATTTGGGAATTGAGGATTTAGGAATTGGGGATTTGGAAGTTGGGGATTTGGGAATTGGGATTTGGAAACTGGGGTTTTCGGAATTGGGGATTTAGGAATTGGGGATTTGGAAGTTGGGGATTTGGGAATTGGGGGTTTGAGAATTTGAGAATTGAGAAGTTGGGAATTTGGAAATTGGACGATTTGAAGATTTGCAAATTTCACGATCTTAGAATTTGAACATTTACAGAATACTTCAACATGTATAGAAAATTCCAAACAAAAGACTCCAATACTAAGGTGAAGTACTCTAAAAACCAGATGGGACTAAACACGACGCTAAAAACGACTTGACTTCTAAAAACTAAACTAAAACCGATGTCTATTGTATTGACGTAACCTAGGCTCGACACCTAATTTTAACAATGCCTATCGTAATTCTAGGAACCAACAGTTTATTTTTTGCGTAGATATTGCCGTTCCATTGTACGTAATGGTTGTCTTATCCGTCTGTCGTTCAGCTCATCCACATTCTCGTCCATCCAGACGCTGGTGCGTGCACTTACGCGACATGACCATACCTGGGGTAAAGTGAAAATGCCCTCTGCTGACGAATAAAATTATAACAACGAAGCGGGTCTGTAAAGTCGCGGCGTGTCTCTGCGAGAGCAGCCGTGCCCTTTCTCACGGTTGAGATCGCGAGGTCGCGAGAGAAGTCTGCCTGAGTTGAACGTAAAAGTTGATATCTAAGTTGGTCTCACTGACTAGACATACGCGAAAGTCGCGCGCGAAAGTGTCCGCCTAGCGTAAATAAGTTACAGCCATAGTTGTCTCGAGCGACAATCTCGCGACGACGCGAGTATTATAGATCTTTGGGATAAGTCTCGGTGCGGATGAGCGACTTCGTTTGCCGCCATTTTGCGCTTCTAACGTTACGCGTTTCGGTAGCTTTGGGTTTATAATAATTGTTATTACCCAATACGTAACCACGATATATTGTAATCGATTGTGTAGGAACAAGTTGTATCGTCATGAGTTATATCATCGAACGTCGTATAGTCACATGTTATATTTCTCGTGCAAGATCTCCACACATTATGTCATGTGTCCGCAGTCATTAGTTATGTCGCGTGTGTATTATATCACTGTGCGTTATATCGTGATTTGGACTTATGCGAGTACCGTCTTATACGGGTCCCGAAATTTGAGAATTTGGAAACTCGACGAATTAAGGATTTGGAAGTTTGGAAATTTGACGATATGGGAATTTGGAAATTTGGAAATACGACGATTTGGGAATTTGGGGGTTTGGAAATTAGGGATTAGGGAATTTAGGTATTGGGGATTTAGGAATTGGGGATGTGGGAATTGGGAAATTAGGGAATTGGGGTATTGGGAAATTGGGGAATTGGGGAATTGGGGATTTGGGGAATTGGGGTATTGGGAAATTGGGGAATTGGGGAATTGGGGATTTGGGGAATTGGGGATTTTGGGAATTGGGGATTTGGGGAATTGAGGATTTGGGAATTAGGGAATTGGAAATAGGGGATTTGGAAACTGGAAATTTGGGAATTGGGGGATTGTGGAATTGCGGAATTGGGGAATTGGGGAATTGGGGATTTGGGAATTATGGAATTGGAAATTGGGGATTTGGAAACTGGAAATTAGGGAGTTGGGGGATTGTGGAATTGCGGAATTGGGGATTTGGGAATTGGGGATTTGGGGATTTGGGGAATTGGGGATTTGGAAATTAGGGATTTGGGAATTGGGGATTTGGGGATTTGGGGAATTGGGGATTTGGGAATTTGGGAATTAGGGAATTGGAAATTGGAGATTTGGAAATTGGGGATTTGGAAACTGGCAATTTGGGGATTGGAGAATTAGGGAAATGGGGAATTGTGGAATTGCGGAATTGGGGATTTGGAAATTTAAGAACTCGAAAATTCGGAAGTTTGGAAACACGAAAGTTTTGAGATACAGAAATTGTGAATCATACATGTGTGTACTTAATCGAAGAAAGCTTGCGCTCCGCTCGTATGTGCATACGCGGCGATTTCTTGAGTGACACATGAGAACCGTATAGAACGTGGGATCGGCACGTAGGTGAGTAGCATGCAGCGATATATAGGTATATTGAGGCATAGCAGGCGCCTTGAATGGAGACCATTAACTTCAAACGTATATTATTCAAGCCATTCGGATACGAGGAAATCGTCCCTGCTCTGCATAAGGACGAGCGTAGAGAACAAGTCTGACCTGGGTCCCAAGTAGCACCCGTTGCTCTGGTTGCTTATGAATCTTGAAGCTTGCATACATATATATCGCCTATTATCGTGATGGTTGTCGAGCTACCGTCAGGTAGACGTCACCCACGCGATTACTTCTCCTGTAAGCCGAATTTAAACGGCATCGGATTCGTTTCGTCGACGTTCATGCGTCTCATGTGAAATTCTGTAATCTTCTTCGCGCACAAAACGATCAAAAACCAAACAACGGGAAAAGAACATGCTGCTCAGAACAAACGTGTTCGAGCTGCTTAAAACTCATTCATGTACAAACTTGTTAGAAACCATCGCATCGACCATAAATAATCGCATTCGACAATCAAATTATATACCAAGTTAAGTTTCGAATGTTTAGTTTTAGACGCTCGGTAAAATTATCCGACCGGTTAAACGATCGGTCTCGGGTTTCTCATTTTAAATAATCCGCGGTAACTTGTCTCAAAGTGTACGTCGATCGCTATCCGGATAAAGAATTTACGTATACGTTTACGTTTGATACAGCTTATGTTTTATTCCTCGTTTATTTGTTCCTATTCCGTTTGCGGTGAAGATACAAACAAGGTTTGGGAATTGGGGATTTGAGAATTGGAGATTTGGGAATTGGGGATTTGGGAATTGGGGATTTTGGAATCGGTGATTTGGAAATTGGAGGTTTGGGAATTTGGGATTTGAGAATTGGGGATTTTGGAATTAGGAATTTAGGCATTTTGAAACTGGGAATTGGAGAATTGGGGATTTGGGAATTTAGGAATTGGGGATGTAGGCATTGAGGCGTTGGGGATTTGGAAATTAGGAATGTAGGCATTGGGGATTTGGAAATTAGGGATTTGGGAATTGGGAATTTGGGAATTGGGAATTTGGGTACTGGGAATTTGGGTATTGGGGCATTTGGGAATTGGAAATTGGGAATTTGGATACTGGGTATTTGGGAATTTGGGAATTGAGGAATTGGGACTGTAAGAAATAAAGAGTTTTGGGAATTGAAGATGTGAGAATTTGGGATTTGGGAATTAGGAATTGGAGATGCGGGAAATTGAAATTTGGTAATTAGTGATTTGAGAATAGAGGATTCAGATTTTTATAATTTCTCATTTGAGAAATGGGGCTTTCGGAATTATACATATAAAAATGCCGTAATAGAGTATCCGTATAAAAGCTTATGTTTTATTCCTCGTTTATTCATTCCTATTCCTTTCGCGGTCTAAAAGCGCGTGTATCATGCATCGTTATCCCAACAAAAAAAAAGAACATAAGCAAAAATCCAAACAAGTTTTTCCTCTTAGTACAGTTCATAAAGTTTGTCGAACAATAACAGTGCTTATCGGTGAAAAGGAAGGAGTACACGGTTTTACCCTACTTTCTTCTATTCGGATCGTTCCAAAATGGTCAGCTAAAAGCTTTCTTCATGTTCGCCGGTATAAAAAGCGTTTTGAGAGAACACGCCGGTACTTTTCGCCAGCGATATACGAGATATACGTGCGCTTTTGGTGAGGTCGAGACCGGAAAACAATGGGTCCAGATATGCTCATGGGTCGTCGTTAAGAATATGGAATCTGCTCTATCGGAGTGTATTGCATATTATCTGGCCTGCCAACGGGCATTGGTAGTGAGTATAGGCGAACCAACGAATTATCATGGTAATCACAGAACGGTAGCCACTGGGACTGAGAGGTCAGACCGATGCCATTAGATTGCACTGCTCCGAGGTACTCGTAGGTGTACACTGGCCATGGTATTCACCGGTGTACAGGGTGCCCCACACAATCTGGACAACTTGTATCTTTAACCCGTAACCGGTGACAAAGTCCCGGAGACTCTCGTAGAATTATTTTCTCGTGTAATGTAATACGATTTCTTTCCGTACAAGGGATCCCATTTAAAACCCCTTGCCGTACAATTTATATTTGTCGGGTGCGTCGGTCGAATCAAGCTATACGTAGCCACGATACTACGATTTGGGAATTTGGGAATTGGAGAATTCGGAATTGAGGACTTAGGGATTGGAGATTTGGGAATTGGGGATTTGGAATTCGGGAATTGGGATTTGGGGATTTACGGATTGGGGATTTGAGAATTGGGAATTAGGAATTGGGGATTTGGGAATTGGGGATTTGGGAATTGGGGATTTGGGAATTGGGGATTTGGGAATTGGGGATTTGGGAATTGGGGATTTGGGAATTGGGGATTTGGGAATTGGGGATTTAGGAGTTGGGGATTTAGGAGCTGGGGATTTAGGAATTGGGGATTTGGGAATTGGGAATTTGGGATTTGGGGATTTGAGAATTAGGAATTTGAGAATTGGGGTTTTGAGAATCAGGGATTTGAGAATCGGGGATTTGAGAATTGGGGATGTGAGAATCCGGGATTTGAGAATTGGGGATGTGAGAATTGGGGTTTTGAGAATTGGGGTTTTGAGAATCGGGGATTTGAGAATCTGGGATTTGAGAATTGGGGATGTGAGAATTGGGGATATGAGAATTGGGGATTTGAGAATTGGGGATTTAGGAGTTGGGGATTTAGGAATTGGTGATTTAGGAATTGGGGATTTG